>VZTV01057492.1:22439-37529 GCA_013400875.1 Anhinga rufa
CGGCGCTGCCCGGAGCCGCGGGGCTCTCCCTCCCGGCCGCGCCCCGGGGCGGGCACGGGTGGGGGGCACCGGGGCATCCTCCGGAGCGGGGGTGGAGGAGGCGGAGGAGGAGAGGGGAAACCTGCCGGCCCGGAGGGACGAGCGGCCGCGGCGCAGCGGGCCGGCCCGGCGGGCTGCGGCACATGCCGGGCTCGGAGCGCCGGAGCCGGCGGGTTCGTGCCGCGGGGCTCCTGCGGGGAGAAGCGCTCCCCTCCCGGGCTGCGTTAATCCGAGAGCGAGCGATCCCGGCAGTAAGTGCTTGTCATCTTTTACGTGTGGCTTGTTGTCGCTTTATTGTTCTCTGCTGGCAGGTAGCAAAGGATTGGTAAGAGCGAGGTTTATAGGCTAGGCTGTGACCATCACCGCTCTGGCTCTCCCTCGGACTTCCGAGCGTTTCCAAGATAGGGGTGCGCATGTGGAGGCACACGCAGAAATGCTCCTTCACTGCACATCTACACTTTTCGTGTTTCAGACAAAATGTATGTGGGCTGGTTTTTTTTTTAAACTTCTGCTGTTTTCGAAGTAATTTGTACCACGTTGCACAACACGCTTAGCGTCTCGGAGAAGGATAAATCCTGGTGATGCCACTTACACATGCTGTGCAAGAACGGGGGAAGGAGACGAATGCTTAAAATTATTAACTTGGGGTGGGGAGGAGGTAAAATGACTTCTCTGCGCGCTGCCTTCGCACTATGGAGCAATATGCTTTTGGGGATTCTTGCCATTTAATCATCTTTCCTGTATGTGCACATCTGGACCCTGGCCTGGCACTGCTCCCTGCGCTCGGACTGGAAGGGAGAGGCATGGCAGACTAGCAGGGGCTGGAGACCAGGGACAAAAAGACTGAGAATCCTGCCTTGCTCTTACAGTTTAAAGGTACTTTTTAGCCCCAGCCTTGTCTCCTGCAGCGTGAATCTATAGGAATACTTCTCCCAGAGTCAGGAAGCAGAATCAAAAGTGTTTTGAAGCCTAGGCTGTGCTCTCTACAAGGGGGGTGGCTGAGAAGTTAAGTGCAAATACCTGGTTCCGCACACCCTACTTCTGAGGGTTTCCAAGCATTGAACCCTAGGGAGGGTCAGCACAGATTTACATGACGTGCAGAAGGTGCGTGCCCCGCTAAGACTCTGCAAAACAATGCCGTCTCTTAGTGGCGTGCTGGAAATACCATTTCTGTCAGTGAAGCTATAAGGGAAGGAGTAATTCCTCTCACATTTTAAATCCCAAACAGAATGACTATCTCCCTCCCCCTACTTCCTGCACACATGTCTTTATTTTTTTTCCTAATGACTTGCATTATTATTTTCCAAATACGGTATGTGTCTTCCTGTGCAACTCTATATTTGCTGAGATGTTCCTGGAACTAGCCTCTAAGAGTGCATTTTAGAAGCCTTCTGTTTTTAAACCAGAATTATATTTACTAATAACTGTCAGATGGCGTGACTAGTTAATTTTCTTCTGGTGTGTATCCACAGTATTTTCTGGTTCCTCAAAGGATATTATTCTTCTGTAGCTACTTGCTGCGTGCACTGTAGTTTTGTAACATAGTGCTCACCATAACGCACATCCGTAATACACCTAGGTTACGCTTCTCCTTAGCATTTTTGCATTCTAACCCTACAGGACAAGTGTGTTAACTCCAGCTGTAACTGGAGCGACTTTGTTGGTTGGAGTAGGAGAATGTTTGCCACCAGAGGAGCAGCCACTAGAAGGACAGACAGCACATCCTGTGCGGGTGTGCAATATATTAATGGTATTTAACCTTTTTGGAGAGACATGAGCAGAAAGAAAATGCCTGGTTTAATACACATCATAGCTAGGATTTTATATAAATGTGGGAGGCTCACACTAGTTAATATCACTGACCCATTTTTTATTGGTTTTGTAGGGAAATCTTAAAAGGTCTGCTGCATAGAAAGTTAGAAATCTGATACTTTGCTGTTGCAAGCATCTCCCCATAGCTTTAGTTGCCTTGCTACATGGTGCAAAGGAGGATGATGGAAATAAATCAGTGACGTTCTGGTCATGTGCTTGTATAATGCTGAAAGGGAATTTATGAAGTCTGAAATAAGCAGTGATTACGTATGGTCATTGGCTTAAGTTAAATGTAGGAGATGCATGATTTTTTACCAGTTTTTGGTCTGTTTTTTGTTCTCCCTGACTCCTCCTTTAAGATCATTAGGACTTCCTCTGGGCGATGATCCTACTCTTACAGTCAATCAAAATCCATACCAATATCCTTACGCAGGCCAAAGACTGTATTAGACTCTAAACCAACAGTGACAAATTACTTTCAGGGCCCTCCTAAGACAAAATGCAGATGTAAATAGAATTCAGAACGGCTCCAAATGCTGCGTCTTAAAGCTGTGGATGTCTAAATCTAGAAAGTGTGCTCAGAAGCTCTGAGAGCCAGGTAGGGAGACAGCTGAAGTTTCTGGTTAGACTCTGGAGAACTGGGAGCCACAGCCTGTGGTTGTTGGACTCTTCTAGGTAGTTTGGGTTCAGGCCTGAGCATGGGCTGCAAGGGATCCTGGACTGTTTCGTCCTGGTTTTGCAGAAACTTGCCAAGTTCATACTGAAACATGCTGCAGTTGTTTTGCTTTTGCTGTGTTTAGAGCTGTACTCAATAGCTTTTCCAAACTTTACTCCACAGGTATGAGTTAGGAGGTAATGAAGGTATTTTTTTCCTTGGCTGGTTAATACCCTTTTTTTCTCTTTGATGCTAAATTATCCAATTTTAACCTCCCATTGGAAGGTAGGATGTCCTTTCTCTAATTGCTCTAGAAACAAGTTGCTACACCTGTTGCAGTAGACTGTTAAACTTTTTCTGAGCCTGAATGACGACAGTGGCATCTGCTGTTTCAGACAGGATCTTAGCAAGCCTTGTACAGCTGCCTTCATCCCCTTCACTGATGGAAATTCTTCCGCAATGTACATTAGGATTACATATGCTCTTTGGATTTCAGCACTGCATGCAGAGAAGATATGATTAATCTACAGTGCTGAAAAGGATTCATTAGTGAAGCCAGATGCATTCAGGTAGGATGGACTCTGGACTTTTAAAAAATTTATCACAGCTTTAAATGCCATCTATGTTGCCTGTGATTACAGCATGGGTTTTGCTAAAATCTGGGCCTTTCCTGAGTGATTGTAAAGGGTCTGTTGAATGTGCTAAAGCGAGGTCTGTCTCTAATAATGTCTTCATTAAGCCTTTCTACAAACAGAAGAATATACTAATTGCCAGACTAACATGTCATTTGGCTCTGTGAACAAGCTACTGAATGCTAACTTATGAATGGAAACGTAAAAGGATCATTTGCAACCTGCTACATGAAAGAAATACCAAAATGAACTGAAAATAGGTTTGTACCTCTGTTGCTATTAAAGCTGATATAGAATTCCAGTTTTATTTTCCTGGGAATCTTGACTAATTTCATAAACTTTTTTGCCTCTGAAGTTTCAGCAGCTGCTCCCTATATAAAAGCTAGAAATAACTGGTTCTCCTTTGGTAGGAATGAAAGGAGAATTGAGCTCTATAGAAATGAGGAGATTAGAGCTCCATGAGGCATATACCCATTTAATGCTGCTGGAGACCAAACCCGCTCGAATAATCTTAACTCTCACTTCTGGTGAGCAGAAATTCTAGGGGGGGAAAAATCCCTTAGTGACTTATTAACAAAGGCTTTTCAGGTTTACTGGGATTTATCATGTGAGCCTAATCTACCTTTTGTTCATCCAGTTGGCAGGCTTTAAGATTTAAAAGGGTCTGCAGAAACTCCTCCCCCAAACTCCTTATTTAATTAAAGAGGCTTGGTGCATTATTTACCTTTGAGTCTTCCATTTATGTGGGAACAATGAGTTGGGGTTAACATATTGTAAAATATTTGTGAATGCTGCCCTATAAGAAGAGACAGGGAAAAGAAACCAACTCTGGCTATTGCCTAAATTTACTGACCTATATGGGTTCACTCAGAATGTCTGGAAGTGAGGCCACTCCTTCATAAACACTAAAGTATAAGTACAGGTGTGTAACTACAATAAATTTCCCTGCCTCTGCAGGTGATTAAAGAGCCTGGATGCGAGTCAGTCTTCATTTGCTTCTATGGGAGCTCTCCGGAGTCATTAGATGTGCAGATCAGGCCTTGCATGTGCTGATGTTTTATATATTGTTTTCTTTGGTAGTTCAGCAAAGACAGACTGGTAGCCGTAGTTCTCTCACTGGTTCCCCCAGTTTCTCCTCCTCCCCCACTCCATTCATAGCTGTAGCTGTGAGCGTCAAGTTGCAGATAAAACAACTTCTGAGAGAGCAATGGGATGCAGCTCTTGCCAAAGGCAATTAAGTGCTTAGGATTACAGTGTGCTTTACAAAGTGTATTCTTGCCGAATCCCTTTCCTCTTCTGCTTGCTGGCACAAAGCAGTTTCTTGGCGCTTACCTTTGTTACAACAAGTCTGAGCATTGCTAAACTTCACTACGGTGTGTCAGCTCTCTAAATACATCTAGCAAGCTGCAGTGTCTTATGTTTTGAGGACAGTCTTGCTGGTGATTCTTCAGTAAGAGTCAGTGTGACCTCATCACCTCTGCTGTAAGTGGATTAAATTCACTTACTTGCCAAAAACATGGCCAACTGATGGCATATTAATTCAGACCAAAGTGCTGTTTTATATGTACAGGATTCTTGGTGCCAAAGGCATTTGTAGGGCTTGTGATGCAGCTGATGTGCTGTAAGATAACAAATTGTCACTGGGGGATGTTTTCAGTTTTCTTCATCAAGAAAGGATTAAAACAGACCATACATACTGTTTGAAAGTAGAATATATAACCTGTGGGAGGAGGAAGAGATGCTGTAGTTGCCAGTCATGTGTATCACTTGGTGTGTGTTTCTTGTGAAATGTGATAAATTACTGAGAACCCACAGGTGGTCTGAAGCTGCAGACCTCCTGGCTGAGGAAAGTGAGTGATGGCATGTGCTGTTTTACACACCCACTGCAGTTTATTTCTAATTGTTGCACAGCAGGTTAAGACCATTGTTCCAAGTTGTCTTTTTACTGCTTCTTCTGTTATTCTTCAGCTGTCTTGTGACCTGGGGTACTTGCAGAATGACAGGATGATATCTGAACAGAAAGATGTGCCCAAAATGATACCAGAACTGCTTAGTGAAGGATAATCTGACTGCCAAGCCTGTAGTTTCATCCTAAGAACTTTTATATACTACCTAAACCAGTGTAATCCAGCTTCCAGTGGGAAATGCTGCTAAGTAGCAAAAAATACTATCCTGATTGTCAACCTCAGCAAGATATTAAGGGATGTGTGGGTAATGGGGAGACCAAGGACTGAGTTGTAAATACTCTTATGAAGAAGATCAGGATTTGAGCGGCTAGAGAGACACGGTGGTACTTGGTCTAGCACAGACACTCTTGAAGTTCCAAGTAATGAAAGGATCCCTGTTTTGTGAGTTAGCTGTTCCTATCTGCCTGGAAGTATTGCAAGCTTTCTGTTTGCTTCTAAGGGCCATAAGAGTTGTGTTTTGCAGGCAGCATGAGCCAAAAAAACTACAGCTACCAGCTCTTAGTTCTGATAGGACATTGTTGCATTTGATTTCAAGGGGATGTTTTCTTAAGTGCTGTAAACTGATGAATACTCACAATTTAATTTACTGTGTAAATGTGCAGTGCAAATAATAGCAAGGATGCTTTAATACTGCATTATAAAATGTACACAGTTATATAACCATATTTTCTACAGTGTTAACTCTCATGAATTTGCTTGTCTCTTAATGGAATAAATATATCATTCCATGAATTCCTTATAATGATGCAAGCAGTTTGTTAAATACTGAAGTAAAGGCTTTTTTCATTCACATCTCTGATTTTATGACATGTGTTTGGAATCACTGGCATTAAAAAAAAATCACAGACCATTTCCTGAACAAGTATTAACAGTCTGACTGGGTAAAAAAAAAAGTGTGAGGGCATTTTCTGCAAGAACCACTCAAAGTCTAGGTCAGGGAACTACTGTCTGTATGGTCTTAACACTGTTGATTAGATAAAAGGGAAGCTACAAAACAGAAGCAATAAGCAGGAAAGAAACCTGTCAAACATGGCCTGCTTTACTCCGGTTATTTACCTTAGATCTTTTAAGATCATAAGCTTTGCTTTCCTTTGGTGGAAGAAGAGGAAGGTATTAAGTCAATGTTTAATGTCTGAAAGTGTTACTGGCTCATCACACCACTAGTTCAAGTCCAGCCTAGTTTTGGAGGTGAGAAACCTTTTCTGTTTTGTGCAGCATGAGTTTACTCCAGTGCTGTTGTGGGTTAGATTGGTAGGATCTGCCTGTACATATGCCGCCACTGTTTAAGTGCTGGCATTCTGGCTGTGATGGCCTCAGGGGGTGTATCTCAGGCAGAGCCTGTGAGACCATCGCAGGGGGAGCCCTGGCTTTGAAATGTAACAGCTGGTGTATGGGTGTCTCACCCCCAACTTCAGAGCAGTGCAATTCCTCTGACCTCAGAGTTGCAGCATTCATGGTTTTCAGTAATGTGGGAGCGAAACTGGGCCTATCTTCTTTTAACTGGTCTATTTAGCAGCTCTCTTCCATATGCAGTCTCCATGCCAGTGACGGGAGCTTCCTGGAACTGACAGGAGACACAAAAGACCCTCTTCTCTAAATCACTGGACCTTAAGAATATTGAAAGGATGTTACAACAAGCCTCATAATACACTATTGTCAGGCTCTCTCTGAAGATGCCTGCAGTGGTATCATACCTCTAAGCTTTCCAGAGGGGGTGTGATGACCCCACATGGAAGAAAATAGAAGAGTAATGGTTTGGGTGGCTGTGAGGAATTTTATGGTACTACCTCCCCTGGCTGTAACTTGAAACCAGCTGGAGTTATTTAGTGCTGACTGAACTCATATCAGTAAGAGGCAAACAAATATCTTAGCATGTATCTTTTTTTTTTTTTGGGAAGAGATCCTGGCATGTCTGTCTATGCGTGTCTGAGTGCATCTTTCTCATGGACAGGGGAGTGGTGAAAGGTTTGTTTCATTGTCGTCTTCATTTCTCTTTCTTCTTCCTACTCATTTTCCTGTTCACAGTAGAGCAGTTTTTCATGTTGCTGTGAAAATGTCCATGCTCATGAGTGGAGTGAACACATTTGAATGGAAGAGGCTGCTGGTTTTTGAAGTCTGAACTTCAGCATTCCCAGGGGAGTTGCAGAGTTTGCATTCTGCGCTTCATTCAGTCCTGCTCAGGGATGTACCTTAACAGCATATAGTACTCTGGCAGCAGTTTGTGGTAAGCTGCCTGTGTTGCTGGCAAAACAGGCTTGACTCAGAGAATTAAATTTTTAAAGTTTTCCTGGTAATCAATACAAACTTCTGATCACTGATTTGGATACTTAGGAACAAGACCACCCCCAACAATTACGAAGCCGCTTACATAAACTTACTCAGCCCTTTCCCTTGTAGTCCCTGCTTGCTCCACACCCGCTGCAGGTTACAGAATCGCAGCAGTGCTGAGGTAAGCTGTCCCTCGGGGGTGTCCCTGCCCCCTTTGCCATGAAGGACCCCACAGTGTCTCCAGCCCTCAGCAGTTGCCATTTTATTTCTCTAACACCTTGTACCCAGGTGCTTCTCTGGCTGAGGGACATTTTGGCGTGATGGTTGGGCTCTGGCATGTGGTGGTTTCCCCCACTGGGGCCCCCTCAGTGCCGGAACTGGCCGGGACCAGCTCGGGGCGGCTCATGGCCTCCTGACAGGCTGCCCCGCTGTGCAACCTGCCACTGACACAAGCTAGTGTCATTATGTGAGATGTGAATAAAGGTGTAGCAGCGGGATGGCGGTGCGTATCAGTGAGGGAATCCCCTCACGCTAGGGGCAGGTGAGGAAGCAAGAGCTGTGCTGTGTCCTGCAGACATGGCTGGCCTGAGCCCTTACCTACCAAGCAGGCTCAAAAGCACTCACTCCATTTTGCCTCAGCCCTGACCTGTGGGACCAAAGTTTATTGCAACTGGTGGGGAATTTTACTAAGTTACCTGCTTAAGTCAACCTGAATATAGGTACTGGGCTACTTACTGATCAATTAAGCACATCTCATGCAGAGTAAAAGTCAGTGTGACTACTTAAAATGCTGTTTTATATGGGTTTTCTTCAAATGCTTCTAAACTTAGGAGAAGTATTTATCCTGCATTTTACCTGAAGTTGTACCATTATCTAGTTCATTGCAGATGACTAATAAAGTATTTAGTTCTTATTCAATCTGTTTAGCTTTTATCTGATCTGAAACTTGAAGTTATATTCCTTCTCCAAGGTATTTCCAAGCTACAGCTGTGGACGTTGAGGTATGGAGACTGAATTGGTAGTCCTAGTTAGCCTGAACAGAAGTAGGGGCTTGGTGTCTGACTGGACCGTGGTGACATCCAGAAAATGAGGTTGTGAGAGTTAATGACTTGTATGGCATCTCAACAGCAAGGACAAAGTCAGAGATGTTAAAATTGTTTTCTGGATAAAATAGTGTGGACCTTATTACTTTCTCCACATGTGTGATCTTGACCTTAGACTCAGTGTAGTATCCTCTAACTGCAAACTCTTTACCACTTTGTCCTTTTTGCTTTGTCTGAGATGGTAAAAATAAACATAAATGTGTAAATATGGTTTAGTACTTGACATTATATTGTTTTGTTGTTGTTTTTTTATTATATTGTACTTTGACCACTAAGGTAACTGCTTTGAACTTGCTGATTGTTCATCGGTGCATGAGTATTCTGCAGGATCCTGTATGTGTGACAGGTACCTATATATTACATTAACAAAATATAGTTATTGATACTGGTGTAGGGAACTGTAGTAATATAGCCTACTTCTCACCAAATTAAGGAGGAGAAAACTGCTTAGTGTTTCATTTCTGTTCATGCCTGTTGTGTTCTGCAGTGAATGGAATTTACTATATAGCTTTCCAGTGCTAGTTCCTTTCTATCCGCTTTTATTACAAGGATAAGGTTTTGCGACAGACTGTGTCAAGAGCAAGCATAAGAGTTAACTTTGTCAAACCTTGTTAATTTTTGATCTGTGTAGCACAGAAACTTTTTCCCCAAGAACCAAACAAAAATATTTTCTTTTAAAACTGTAGAAGTTAAAAGATAATGAAATAAATTGAACCTCAAAACAAAGGATTTGTTGTCTTGAAGGCAAATTTGCTGTAATTGCAGTTCCTGTGAGATATTTTTTCTTCTGTCCAAGCTTGTATTTCACTTACAAAACAGGAAATACAGCTTTGCTGATTATATTTTTTGAGATATAAATAACTTACTGTCTTCAAAGATGGTGTTCATTTAAAAATGCTCCTAAAATGACACTTTGTGATGAATTAAAAATTAAATTAAAATCTTTGTTTACCTGTGTTGGTAAAATAATTACTTATGGATGTCTGTCCTGTGTGTTCAGATAGAAAAGGTACTTTTGGGGGAAGGGTGTTAAAAGAAAAACTCTGGCACCTGTAACTGATCTAAATTCTTTTATTTCCTATTCTTTGCTGTTTGTATCTGTCCCTGTCGCACTCCACCCCTGCCATGAGAGGTAATGGATATGTTTGCTTTCTATCAGCTTGCTCCTTTGCTGGGGTTAGAGTACACATAAAATAACAAAGTTAATCCAGAAGCTGCATAGGAGGAAGAATACCAGCCATGTGTATATTTTATTTTATTGTTTATGGATAATTATCATTAGATACTAAGAGACAGTGGTCGGCATGTTGGTGGAAAGCAGATCTCTAAAACAATATTCCTGTATTAAACCATGGGATGAATTCTAGTCCTGTTGTCACAGTGCCAGGGGTCCTTTTCTGAAGCCCTGATGACTCTTGGTCATTGCTTATCCTCAGGAAGTGGTGCAATGTGTGGGAGCCCTGAGTCTACCTAAAAAATTAATAACGTTAAAACTGCCTCCGTGTTCCAGTTAGCCCAGCATTGTGTCTAACAAGTTAACAGAAGATTCTTCAACAGCCATTTTTTGAGATCCACTTCTCTTCCTACCTCGTTTCCACAGCTCTTGCATTAAGAATATTAGAGAATACATACCTGTTTAGTCCTTTAAGTGTCCATTTATGGACCTGTTGTCCAGGAGTTGGTTTAATCCCTTTTTGAACCCATGGACATCCTTTGCCTTCACAGCCTTATGTGAGAGCAAGTTCCAGAAGCTTGTAACCTGCTGGGTAAACAGGTATTTTCTATTTAAATGGGTTTATTGCTAGTTTCAGTGAGTACGGCCTTATAGTGTTGTAGAATTTGGCAAATAACAGTTCTGCATTGAGCAGCTCATGGCTTTTTTGTTATACCTGGTCATATCCACCCTCAGCCTTTGTCTCTCCAAGCTGAGGACTCCCAGCCTTTTTAAGTCTCTCCATGTAAAGTATCTGCTCCATTTCCATTTGGCTGCCCTTTTCTGCATCCCTCTAACATTCTTATGTCCTTGAGTATTGTCATCTGCTCTCCACATACCAAGTTGCGGGAGTGCTCAGGCTGTGTGAAGTGGCAGAAATGCCCTGTCTTGCTGTCTTTCTGATGCTGACCTGTATTTTCCTGGCTTTTTTGACTGCTGCTGAACACTAAGCCAATGCCTTTAGAGAACTCTCAAGGATGGCTCCAACTTCTGAGTAGGAACAGTTAGAGCTGGTGTTGCCTAGGTGAATTACTTGAAAGTTATCTACACTAAAGCCTACCCGCCAATGTTTTTTCCCCAATCAGTTGGTTTTGTCATTGATGAACATGCTGAATAACACCAGTCCCAGCACTGATCCTAGGGATTGCACTGCTGATTCCTCTTCATCTTAAAAAGTGTCTGATAAGCTCTATCCTTTGCTTTCTAATTCCTTCTAATATGCTCACTCTTACTGTGAATGAAGTCAGACTTGCCAGAGTGTGGTTCCCAGGGCCCCCTACACAGCCCTTCCTGTAGCTGGGAGTTACTCAGGCAGGATCTGCGAGTCCTCCGGTACAGAGGCGCTCTGTAATCCTGGCTTACACACTTTGGCTAGCGGTTCCTCAAATTCACATGTGAGTTTCTTCAGAACTTGTGTGAACATTCTTCTGTTCCAGTGATTTATTAACATCTAACTTCCTTGTTTGGTCTAGTATTTCCTGAATTTACTTCAGAGTCATCTGGCTTCTCTGCCAGATTTGCAACAAAGAGTGCAATAGGTGTGGAAATCTCCTGAAGATTCAGCAGTAAAGACTGATGTAAAGAATTCACTGAGCTTTCCTGCCACAGCTTTACCATCCCCATCTGCCCCTCTTACTCCTTTGTCATCCAGCAGTTTGACCACTTTCCTAGCTGGCTTCCTGTTGTTGATGTATTTAAAGAGCTGTTTAGTAGCACTGTGATCTTTGCAGGCACTTTTTGCATTGTCTTTTAGCTCTCTTAATTTCCTGCTTACATTTGACTTAACATGTTTTATGGGCTTCCCTGTCTTTACTTAAGGAACCCATTTTAAGAGCTGACCTATGCCCTGCAATACTCTAACTCTTCTTGAGGCTCCTTACTTTTTGAACTGCTCCTTTTTAGTGTCCTCTTTCTTTCTTGCCACATCCTTATATAGTTCCCTTTCTTAAAATTGAATATCTGTACACTGGTTTGGTTTGGTGACCCCTACTATCAGTGCCGTTCTTTGTTATCTAACAGGTAGTCTTTATAGCTTTCTCTGTTTTAGATTGTACCCTTTACTTAGAAGTCTGTTTTCCACTGGAGAACCGTATATGGAGCTAGAATAACAACCGATACTATATCATCCCTTTCTTTTCCATGTGGGCAAATACTGAATATTTCTGAATGTCCTCATGTGGTGTTGATGTATGGCAGCTATTAGTATTGTAATACCCTGTGAAAGCCATCTATTAAAATTGAAAGCCACAAGCTGGGTGTGAAGCTGTTCTGAGTGCTAATGGAGCTACATATAGTATATATGTATACATATATACTTTTGCATACATATAGTATATGCAATGATGATTAAAACTTTACTTATACATATTCTAGTCCAGGATTTCATAACATTCAAACCCCTGAATTTAAAACATCCAGGAAGAAGATAGCCTTGCTTTACCAGTTTTGCAGACATGGAAAAAACCTGAAGAAGAATACTCTGTGGTTATGAGGTCTCTGTGGACATGTTTACGAGAGCTGAAGTGTGTTTATATTAATTTCTGTGCAGTTACAGGAAGATTGTCCTTCTTCCATAAAGCCTATGCATGCATTTGAAGGTGTGGTACAGAAGTTTATTCTCTACAGATGCACTTTGAAGGGCTGATTTTAGAATCCAGCATTGAAATAAGATATGTAAACAAGTTATTGTTGATCAATATTGCTAGCTAGTCAAAGCTAATATTAATAACACCTAGGTAGCTGAATAAACCTAGTACTGTGTTCTCTTTGAACTATATCGGTAAAGCAACATATATTCTTTTTACTAGGAGTGCAGCACTGGAGTGTTAGGGTTTTTTCTGGGCTACATCCAGTCCTCTGCTATAGCAGTCACCTTGCATTCTGTAAATAGAAACACCTAAATTTGCAGAGCTTGTCTGTTTGAGCCTTTACTTAACCTGTGAGAGCTAGACCAATCTTGCTTCAAATCTAGATATGTGTCTGTGCTTTGTTGTTGAAGGTCTTGGATTCAAGCCTACAACATATCTGCCTGGACCAGAAAGCTGTTGGAAATGTACATCCCATCTCTGTGATGACTTTGAGTTGCAGGAGTTCCCCGTCATATGAGAAGCTAAATAATGAAGTAGAGTTGTATACTTTAAAAGCTTCTGAAAAAAAGAGAAATTGTCTAGAGCAATTTCTTCATCAAAGCTGACTGGAATAACATCTGTGGTGAAAACCTGTACCTCATCACTTTGTTGTAATACGTGTAAGGGAAATTATAAGTGAAACAGTTGCATGTCATAAAGAGGAGCTGGGCTTCACAATACAGAAGACTTCTTACAGTCCTGTATCTAACTAATCCATTCTCTTGAGTGATTTCTTATCAAACAAAACTTCCGTGGCTGTCAGGATCTTTTGTGATCATTGGCTTCTGTGGAGGTATTTAGCTGTGGAATTGTTCTCGGTGCCAGGTGTCAGAAGGGTTTTGCTTGTTGTCTAGATATTTTCTACTTTACAGTTAGAATGGTAAGTTTCTGTAGCTAGTCCAGCCAGATTTCACTTGTCTGCTATTTAGGTACCAATAACTTCATAAAAGATATTTTTATAATAGAAAACTATAACTATCATTCCAATTTATGTTTTTTCTAACTGAAAATACATTCATTAATGTGAATTATTTGCAGGATTTCTACTAGAATGTTTTTCAAATGGTATGGTCAAATACATAGTTCTTACTACTTTTATCACTAGGTTTCAAAACACTTTACAAAGAAGTATCAGAGGGAAAGGAGTTTGAAAAGACTTCTCTAAGACCTGAAAAAAGGTGAGCAATGTGAATCTTCTGATTCCATGTCTGAATGCCAAGTTGTCTTATTCTAACTAAAATCAGTTTAGGAGTTCACTGAATAAAACTTGTGTGAATACAATTGCATTACCTATAATCTAGGCTTAGTCTAGATTTAGATTAATGTACGAGAAAAAAATACAAACAGAAAGGTCACATATAAATGCAAGTGTACCCACGAGAATGTTTAGGTATTATCAAATATTTAAGTTCTTACCTTTAAACTGCATGCTTCATATGCAGAACTTCTGGAGCTCATTGGAGAATTTATTTTGGGGGTAAATTTTTTTAGCCCAATTCTCTTTGAGTGTCTAATGTAAGGTTTTGCCCATACTTGCATTAATATTAGTTCTGTTGGCTCAGCTGGATTAATTAGCTTAAAAATATAAATAATTTAGCAGCAAGCCAAAATATTAATTTCTTCTATAATGAGAGACTCAATGTAAAACAGTTTTCAAAGGTTAACTCTGTTTTATTATCCATAGCTATTTCACCCTAGCTGCAGACCAAGAAGACTTAGATGTTTATAAACTGGACATGAAGCTATTACTAGCTACCTTTGGCAGTTTGTAGCCTGAAAAAGAAATAAATAAAATTAAAAATCGCTCTTTAAACTTATTACATGGGCTCCCTGTACCTTGTCCCTTCCAGATGACAAGGTTATTCATTCTTTTCCATCTTCAAATAAGAGAACCTGAACATGCTTTATAGAAAAACTGCTCTGCAGAGTTTCCAGGCTTACTGGAGACAGAAAGACTTCTGGAAACTAAAAAAAAAGCTTACTAGAAAAATAAAAAGCTTTAAATGCTTTGACAAATATTGAATCTCAACTTGTGAAAACAAAACCTGAGTTTAGATTCATTGTCAGGACTTGATGCTGTTGTTTTGAACAGTTCTGGTTAACTTTAATTCAGAACAAGGGCCGACTGCTCCCTTTTGTATTATGGAGTTACATAGTACAACAGTTAACTTTGAGTTGTGTTATGCCAGCTGCTGTGCAAACACTGAGGAAGATCTTGTCACTGGCCCCAAAGAGTTTTGTCCAAGATAATGAACAGCTGCTTACTTCCAGTGCAGTGATTTATATATATCTATTTTTATGGAGGGCTGTACTGAACTGATAAAACTGAATAGTTGTGATTTGTTTGTTTCTTTAATCTAGGGGGATTTGCTGCGCTTCTGCTTTTACTCCCTGCTTTTCAGAAGTGTCTTTTCATTGGTCTTATACTCAATAACTTGTGTTGTTAAAACATATCTCCTAGAAAACCACCTGTTTTTTCATTTCAGAAAGAGATAGGAGACCAAAATCGGATGCAACTTTTTTCTGATTTGTTACCTTTTTCTCATGCTTCAGAGGAAGGACATTCTCAAATTTAGATTTCTGCAGCTTCAGTTTCCATCTCCTGGGTTTTGGTATGTTTTCCTCTCGGATAACTTCAGCATCTGGTACCGCTAGCCTCCCTCTGAAAGTACTTCTGCTCTGTGTGATAAGAAACCTTGTAACCATCTTAAACTGAACTTTGTACAGTTTTTGGCTACAATAAGCATATACATACATATATATAAATCACTGCA
>VZTV01057501.1:0-31619 GCA_013400875.1 Anhinga rufa
TGCCTGCCCCTTCTCCCAAAAGTCAGAAACTCTCTTTTTTTTTTCCCCCTGAGTTCCAGCCAAAGCTCCCTGTTCAGCCAGGCTGGTCTTCTTCCCCACCAGCTCATCTTTTGGCACACGGAGACAGCCTGCTCCTGAGTCTTTAAGATTTCCTTCTTGAAGAAAGTCTAGCCTTCCTAGACTGCTTTGCCCTTCATATTGGAACAAACCAGGCACAAACTACAAGCCAAAGACTCCAAGGATAGTTTACAGATCCAGAAAGAACTTAAGGTGGGCACAAAACAGATTATCCACTTGGGGAAAAAAAAAAATCCAATGCATTAAAGGAAGCAATAACAAGAAAAAAAATAATTGAGGTTCCTAAGGAAGCAAATGCTGTCTGTGGTGCCACAGAAGTCAATTAGATAGTTTTCAGCTACAGTGATGGACCAGTCTCCTGAGGTATAAGAAAAAATAAAATCTCATGGGGCATAGGCAAGAGCAGAGATATTGTTTTTGTTCCTCCTCACTTTCTGGCACATTTGGCCATGTTAAAAAAAAAAAAATGTTATAAGAAAAAGCAATTAAAATGTTTTTCAAGAGAAAATAGCAGCATGCAAAATGTCTCCCAATGAGAAATCTGATAAAGTCATTGAAACTTTTTATGCCATCACATTAGAAAAATAGCAAAAATGCAATAACAGAGCAGTGAAGAATGAGTTTCACCCAAAGAAATGCAGAACAGCAGGAGCTTTTCTGGATTATTTTAGTTGAGTGTACACATCCATGTCACACCATCACTTCTTACTTAAAAACAGCTGCAGAAGGCTCCTGCTGCGGCTGTTGCCGTTAGCTGAAGCTCTGATCTTCCTGTCTTGATACAAGTCATCAAGTCGCATTTCCTGCTGGAATTAAAGTGGCAGCCCCTAGGGACTATGCAGCTGCCCAATTTATATCAGAGAGAATCTGAAGCAAACACCAGTATTTTTTCAAACTGCTTAATTTTTATTTATTTTTTTATATATAAACTCCAAATTCTATTATGAGTTTTCTCCCTCGTCACTCCCCACTTTCCAGGCAGTTGCGTTTTGAAACAATTAAAAGAAAAGATAGATGTTTCAAGGCCTGTGCACAAAAGCTAGAGGCAGGAAAAACGTACGGGTAAACTCACTGGCATCAAACCAAACGTGCTTGTAGCATAAAACTGAGCAGAGAGATCATACAAAAATATTCAAGGATATTAGTTATTATGCGGTTAGTACTTCGATGGTACAGATGGTATATGAATACTATGAAGGCTATTTATAAAACAAGAAAAGCTGCAGATCATGGCACAAAAGTATTTTGGGCCAAAGCAAAAAGAGGAGAGCAACAGGGAAACTGTCCTGGCCAAGTGCTCAAACCACCCAGTGCCAAGCAAGGACAGCTACAGGGTCATTGCTAAAGATGCTAGAAGCCAGAAATGCAGACTACCGTCTTTTTTGTTCTGTACTTCTACAGTGCTTAACACAGCAAGAACCAGGTCAATGAAGAGTGCTCCTAACAGCTACAATAGGTTATGATAACTAAGAATTTGGAGAATATCATGTGGCATTCCATTAAGTAGTCTCTGTAGTTAAACACAGATATCCATAACTCAAAGAAAGTCTTAAGTTACCAGACATTCAACACTCCTTAATCATTAAGCAGGGTAAAAACCAATCTCTCTCTTGTATGTAAATTCTTGTTTTAAAATAAGTCTGTCATAAAGAATATCAAAACCAAGGCAAAGTTGGTCTACTTCAAAACCAAGAATCACAGAACCCTACAAAAGTATTAATCTTTTTTTTTTCAAAGCATAATAAGCAAATCAAACTAGAGTATGTTAAATTGTGCATTAGAAGGGCTCTCAGCTAGGTTCCACTTCCAAAATTACTTGAGAGCACATTATAATTAGCAAAGGTATGTGACAGTTTTATACCCCTTTATGATGCATGATTAAAGCCAGGCAGCCCAGCCCTGCTGCAAGTTCTGCACGCTGTCAAAACAGATGTGACGAGAACTACAAGCTGCTCCCAGACAGACTGTGAGAAAGCATAGACAGATAACATTGTGGCCATCAAAGAGGTAACACATGATCCAAAACTAATTAAACCTCAAAACCCCTTGGAAAGGTAAACTATATTTTATATGAACTTATACGAAGCATCTTGTGCTTGAGCTGCAGTGCTCCAGCCCAAGAACAAGGATGAGAACAAGCTCCTACCTTCCCCTCTGAGGTGCAACAGAGAGCAAAGTCTGCAGTCTAAAGATTAACAGCTCAGCACAAGGATGCGGAGCACAAATGGCCGGAGAAGTTGCTGCTGTAGCGCCACTATGATGGTCTGTGAAACTGCTCATTTTTCCCACGCGAGACAGATACTTACTATGCGTGTGCAACAGAAAAATACGGAGTCCTGGCCTATTGTGAAAAGCCAAATCTAAACTCCATACAAATTCTGCCTCTTATATTTGCATGTCTTTATCCGCTGAGCACTCAAAAAAACCAATTAGAGGCTCAACTCTTTACCATTAACTAGGTACAGTAAGGAAGCTGTGCACCAGCCAAGGCCCATGCCTCTTGAACTCAGGTTAGGGGGAACGAAAGTGTTGGAATAAATGTGTAAGGAACAAGGACAATTTTAAAAACACACTTTCATTTTGGATAAATATTCCATGTCTCGTTTGTAAGCATAAAAACAAACAGTGGGGAAAGTTTGTTTCTGAGAAGTGTATTCAAGCCATCATTTTTATTCTCATTTATGCACAGATTTTCATGTTTAGACTATGTCTTAGTGCTGCTTCCTTTGTGACATCCCCTCTGCATACAGCACCTTTCCCTGTTTCCAGGTAGCCTTCCCCATTGCTTCCTCTGCAGAGCTTCAGAGCCCGCCTCCCTAACATCCCAGTCGCTCCAAGCAATTTTCCTGATATACTCCTTCAGCTATTTCCACCATGCTGCTCCTGCTGGGCTCTTTTCCCCATCTCCTCTGCAGAAAAGACTTTTCCCATTATCCCCCTGCCCATGAGGTAGTCCCCTTCTATGGGACATGCTGTAGAAAGGGTGCAGCTGGTTTCTCCTCTAGGCACCTCATGCTTTCCCTAGCACAACCATTCAGGTGAGGTCTAAGTTCTCACTTCACTACGTGACTTCACACTCCTCCGTTTCCTACAGCATCGCTCATACATGGACAGACACCCAACAACAGCTACGTAGGTACCCACCTATGCTGCATACGCACCCTGACTAGGCTGCAGAAACCCACGGTTGGGTTACCAGCTCTCCCTTCTGCGATGACGTTACCTCCTTGCAGCTTTTGCATCTCAGAATTAACCAAGGCTGTATTTACTCAGGCACAAAGTGGGCCCTACATGCAATATGGAATAACAAGTACACATTGTTGAGCTGCCAGGTGAGTCGAGTAACTGCACAGAGTGTATATGCATGCGTACAAGTGTAATCTTCCCCGACAGACAGACAACTTGCCAATGCCTAATGACTCACCCATGATTCATCCCTGACTTTTGTTAGTTAAAACATTGAGAAAGGGGAGGCAATTAGACAGTGCAACTCCTAAGCGGACACTCTTAGATCTGGAGAGTTGAGGAGATCCTCAGACTGTTGAATTTATCAAATTTAGCAAAGACAATTCTTCCACTGCTTCTACGAGGCTGAGCTGATTAAGGTGGGCAAAACACTTGGACAAACCACTACTTTCTGGTGTGAAGAAATAAACTTGCTGCATGTTTATAAGCAAGATTATATTGCTCTGGCTATTTTGATGAAGGAAGTATACACGATTGCAGTCCCTTTACGATCAAGCTTCTCATCAGATCAGTTCCATTCAGAGACAGCAAATGCAGTGCAGCTGCCTGGTTCAGGTCCTGATACCCACTTATGCTGAATGTCAACCCAGTAATGCAAGATAACTTACTTAAGTGGCAGATATATATATATATACACACTATATGAATTTTGTTGAACATAATCAGCTAATTAGAAATAGAGCTTTCAGTGCAAGCAGCTATGTTTATGCCTATGCGCCAGCCTAGCACAACAGGGAATCTCAGGGAGCAGGATCACTTAACACCTCTTCTAAGCAACAGCAAGTGTTGCCAAGCTGTCTTCGTCTCCACAATTATGCTTTGTGATTAACATGATTCACAGAAGAACAAATAAAACACACTGCAACAAGCCTTCATTATCTCTGGAAACACATTTCACTGTGTGAGTGGTGATCCTCATGGTGATCCTCTAAAGAATGATGTTCTACAGATGTCTCATTTTGGGAAGCTACTTTGGTGGACACTAACAAAGTGTCTCTGGATGTCAAAACATCAGGAGAAAGTGTCAAGCCACCTTCCAACATCCTGCAGCTGAACTGATTCCAATACTCCTCTTATTTCCAAGAAAATAATTACAATTGTCCCTCTAAAAAAAAAAAAAAGGGATCTTCCATGCAAGTTAGGTGGCTGCAGAGCAGCAAGTTTTATTCTATGCAATACATATAAAATGTTGAAAACATGATTTAAAGACTTACTGTGATATCACTAATTTGACCAAATAGAGTACAGAGTTTAACAGCAGATGTGAATGTGCACTGTATGCGCTAGTGCTACAGCAGAGCATCAAACAGACTTGCATGGGATCTGAACAAAGAATTTGGCTTAACAACGGGTCTGTAAAATTAAAAACCTACAACTCAACCCAAGAAGAGCTGGAATTCCCTTCCACTTGGTGAAGCATCTGGCCTGATTGCTGGTGGCTGCTGATCACTGCCATGTTATCACTCTAAAGCCGTGGAGCGTCCCCACATCCCTGCGCCTGTGTTAATTAGCTCCTCTTGCAAAGTGCTTAAGCCATAGAGCGAGGTTACTCACGTGATGTCTCTGCGCTGATAGCAACCTTGAAGAAGGCAGGCGATCAGGTCGCTGATAAACTCCACATCATCTCTGTGAAGAGCAGCTTCCAGTTCCTAATGAGCAGAAAGAAGAGAAAAAAAATTCCAACCATCAAACTAATTCCTTAAAATTTACTGCTGGCTGAGCAGGACCAAAAAGACCTAAGCAGCCTCAAGTACGTGTACAGCAGCAGAGCATACACTGGGTAAGCCGACCTTCCCCATCATTAAAAATACTGCTACTACTACCTCTTCATTGCAACAGTTTATGGGAAGACCTTGAAAGGCTTTTACTGAATGTCACCCTCCAGCCAGAAGACTAATGGAAACAGAAAAATAGGGTTCAGTGAGGTTGAGTTACTACAGCCTAATAAGAAACCCATGATTTCTCTTACATTCGGCTGATGGGCAGGAATCAACAGTTTCATTCTCCTGCTTTGCTTTCCACTCACTAAGGCTGGTGAGTTCATTTAAAAGATGTGCTCAGAAAGCATGGCCCTAAAAGCCACTTACACAGAGAAGTAGCAGTTTCAGATGGATAGCCAAAAAAGGCTGAAAGCTAGCAAGCAAATGCCTCAAAGAAAACCAGACATTTTGATTATTTAACTTATTTCTCTTTCTTTGGGGTTTTTTTTTCCCCTCCAGTAAGAGAGAAAGAAAGGATGAAGGGATGTCAAACCTCATGACCCAAAACCTCAACCCTTAATGGAGGCATGAAGAGTTTCATGGCTTGTTTCAGCATTATGGAGTTCATGTAAAGATGTGATGCAGGAACTGATCCACAAAAAGGATAAACTTCTGGAATATAGTTACTATGAATGTCACACATTGTGAGAAATATCTTTTTTTCAGCTAGCAATTTCAAGCTTTGTTTTCAAAATATTACTAGGTTAACTACAGTTTTATTTATATCCCAGAAAATCATTCACAGTAAGAAAAACCCACTTCCTATAAGAGTTATCATCAGTAGCATACAGCGGTTAACAAGATTTAATATGGATAAATAACAGAGGCATAGGAACCTATTCTTTTTGGGTTTCAGAGTAAATAATGGATTGAATACAAATTCCTACTTGAATGTTACTCAACAGACTGTTACACAAATGGCTAAGCTAATGGCTACAGAATAAAGGTTAATGGGCAGAGAATAAAGGATAAACGTTTTGGCACTTACCCAATAAAGAACAGAAAGTGCTTTTTTATTAGCCCACAGTAACTGCGGTAATAAAATTATTGATAACAGATTGCAGATTAAATGCCGCTTGTAGTTTTTTATTGGAAAAGTATTAATGGCATATTTTTATTATCAACACCACTCTTATTTACCTCTTGCACAATATCCAAAGTGCTTCACGAGCAGAAGCCTGACACGTGCCCCGTGAAGAAGGTATTAAACACATCTATTATACGTGGAAACTCGAGGCAAGGGAAGGGCAGCGGGCAGCCAAAGCCTGACATAGCATCCCTGCCGCAGAGCTAGGAAAAGTCCCAAGAATCTCTGTTCCAGCCTCTAGATGACTACCCTGCTTAATGACAAGTTAATACAAAGACTGCAGTTGCTGCTTACCATCCCTTGGAGAGAGTGGTGGTGTTGTTGTATCAATAGTAATGATGTTATATAAATAGCAATCACTGAGTGAATTCACTTGGTAAGCGGCTAGTATTTTGGAGGTGTTGACTTATTTTATTGGTGAATTACTTTAGTGGACATCTGACCTCTAACAAAACCTACCTGAGAGGGAAAAGAAAAAAAAATACGCGATGTGCTAAAATATCGCAGGTATGTTTCCACAGTAAACTTGCAGCTTCTGAAAAATGACATTAGGACTCAGAATAAAGGCAGGGGGTGTGGGGGAAGTAAGTCTCCAGGATATTCCCCCCATTCAGCCTCTCTCTTATCCACATGTACTCGTGCACTAAAGCTGTCAGTCAGCAGCCTGCCTCTGCTAGGATGCAACAGCCTTTTGTATGAAGGAATATTTAAATTGCTTCCCGTGAGCCTTTTCAGCCTGCTGTTTGACTAACACTCCTTAAGCAGTGGCCACAACCGGCTCAGATAGCCCCTATCTCCAGCCATTGTTTTCCAGGCCCAGGAGTGACCTTTACATTTTTGGAGCCGGTGGGTCACCCTGGGAGCAGGGGGACATTCCTCAGGCACTGGGCAAGGTGCTGTCTCCTGGGCAAGGGTCTTCCCCAAAACATCTGGCTGGGGAGTTTCCCCCTCTCTTGCTGCCTCTCCCAGATGGGTGCTCCTCATCCCTGCCTTTGTGGCGGGTGCAGAGCAGGTTTGGGAACCCAACCTGGCTGCAGATGGATCTTGCAGCCATTCACTAGAGGCACTGGGCACTCAGACCATACAGGGCTGGGTGCAGAGTCCAGGCACCACTCTGGGTTAAGAGCTTCTGGCACAAGTCAGGATTAATGAGCCACACATAGCATGGGGCTAACGAAGGTCCATGGTTAGCAGGCGTAAGGCTGTCAGAGCCTCTCTAGAAAGGTGCTTGCACCACACTCCCCAGTGCCATGGGTGCTGCCTGTAGCCCACTCTGGTCCTCTTGTCCCTACCAACAGTTGCACCCAGTGCCCGTAGGTTATGGTAAAGGCACAGTCCAAGTATTACTATGATTATTTGTCTTGGAAAAAGAAACTGACATTGTCGTGTAAAGTTTTTGTCTACGTTTTTTTCTGTCACTGCTTGCAATAGGGCAAGAGCAGCATGAGGTGCTTTAATTTCCATGGGGTGGGTCCATTGACCCTGTTTAACTGAATGTCACAATTTTCTATCCTGCTGGATTCTCCAGCTTTCTGCCTCAAAACACCTAAATCCTGGACTTTTCCCACATGCCTAGGGTGCTGTGGGAACGCCGGGGACCAGGAGGATGTGATGCAAATCTTAATGTCTCAGGACCATGAACGAAGAGTTAGGATCCCCTCAGGTTTTCACCTAATGCTTTAGCCCAGATTTTGCAGGAGGAGGAATAAACCTTGTTTTTCCAGCCCTCCCCTCCAACAACAGATGGCCAGCAAAGCAGCAGGGTGCTTGAGTGCCACATCTGAGCAGAGGTGGCTGAAGTGATCCAAGGGACTCCCAGGAGAAAGAGGCCACCAAAACCCCCCTGGTCCTGAGGGCAAACCCTGCCCGGGGCACCCATCCCCGTGCTCCTCCGGCCTGGCCAGGGCGAGTGGCTGGGCTTCCTCCCCGCCACCATCCCCCCCATGCCTCCAACCCTTTTGTTTTTCCCCTTTTCTCTTTGAGCACTGAGCTGTGAGCACAGAAATCTGAACCTTGCCAAAACGCTTTGGGGACGGCACAGAAAGGAAACAGAAGAGGCAGCAAATCAGCAGAGGAAGGGGGGGGACACACATCTCCTCCTCCTCTAGCTGGAGAGAGCAACAGACAGGAGAAAAGCAGGATTCTCCCCCTCTCCAGCTGGCGTCACACTTCATTAGGGAAAAGCCTGTTTAACATCTCTCCCTCCCCCCAGCCCGGGACTAAATCCCCCCTGAGTCAGGCAATGGCTGTCGGGAAGAGGCGGCCGCAGGAGCAAGGGTGACCACCTCGACCACCTTGCCTGGGAAGAGCGCTGGCCCGAAGGGGGGCTAGCCGGGGCGAGCGAGAGGGCACCAACCCGTCCCTTCCTGCTCCCTTGGTAAATAGTTGGCATGGGTGGGCTGGAAGGAAAGAGCTGGCTTGCCCCATGCCTGCCCCACACCTGCCTGCCCCATGCCAGGGACTCTGGCAGGTATGGTTAACCCTTCCAGTACGCTGTTGGCCAAGGCTTGAGTCTGAAATGAACGCTGCTGCCCCAGAGCTGCTGTGAACATGTATTAAACCCTGCTATTACCTGCGCTTTGTTGCAATTGCTACTTTGGTCTACTCTTGACAGCATCTAAGTGCTGTGGCCTCTGCACATGTCGTGATCCAAACCCCATGCTGCCCAAAGTATTTTTGGTACCTTTTTGGTATCTGCCCAGACTTTTGAGAGGAAATGACCATCAACTTCCCAGGTAAAAGCAAATGAATGAATCCACAAATGTGACAGCAGTGACCAACACTAGCGCAGAGGTGACAGCGGAGCTGCTGCATGCACTGGCTTTTTGAACTATGGAAAGCAGCTGGTCAGACTTCAGCTCCTAGTAAGCTGTCTGCTTAGAGGGTGGTGTCGCAAAGCTTGGGGCCCTTGTTTCAGAAGACAGTCTCCTCCAAAGCTGCAGGCAAGCCCAGCATGTGCGAGAACCTGGCATGAGCAGGCTGGGTGCTGAGGTACAGGACTGCAGTTCAAAGGCCTCCTCTGTGCTGGAGCTGAATCATCTATAACCGAATCCGATGGACATAACCAGTTTAAGCACAGCTAAGCCTTGTCCAAGTTAGCTATCAGTTTAAAAACCCCAATCCCCTCAGCTCTATTTCCATACCACTGCTGTTAGCAGCTTTCCATTGCAATGCTCCGAAGTGACTCAACAGGCTTTTGCAGAGGCTTTAGGAGATCACCAAAAGCTACCAGTGGGCTGTGCTGAGCCAGCCCCAACCCCATGTGCTGAAATTTCAACGAAGTCACTGAATCAAGTCAGGATGTTCTTTCCCCTAACAGATAATTAATGACAACAGGTACCTGGGCAAGACTTATGCAAATTCATGCAAAAAAGTACAAGTTACCAGGATTGGGCAGGAAGACAGGAAGTCAGCTGCAGGTCTGAAATGCTTCCAATGAGCATCATTTACCCCTGCATTGCCTTAAGCCAGTGTGCGTGCTTCACATGTCCAGCTAGGAGCTCCTGCTGACCTCTCCACCAAAGAGCCAGCTGTCCCTTGGCTGCAAGGAGGATGCAGGGACTTGGTGAGGGACCATCACTCACCCCAACACGTCCCAGAGAGGAAAGTGCAGCACCCTCCTTGGAGCCACAGAGCACACCCAAAGTGGCAGCAGAAGGTCAATGCAGTGAAGAGCAGGACACAGTCCCAAAGCAGAGGTGACAGGATCCAGCTACACGACGGGCTGGTGGCTCTGCCAAACCCAGTGTCAGCTTGTTGGTCTGTCAGGGCACTCAGCCCCAGCAGCCAGAGTGCCTTCTGCAGCCCAGTGCCGTGCTCTCTCAGCATGCAATTGCTGCCATCATATGGAAACAGTTTTCAAAATATGAAACCTACCTACTGCACCGATGGCATCACAAGCTGGGAGGGCACTGCAGGGAATTAGGGGTATTCCTAGGGCCACGTTACCCTAGAAGCACAAACAGCAGCAGGTTTATATGGCTGCCGTGAAGTCAAAAACAAGTTATATGGATCCTGATTAAGTCTCCCAGCTACGTTACCTTAATTTTAGTGGCTAGCTGGAGACATCACCCATTACCTAAATCTACAGCCAGATGCATCTCTCCCAGCTTTCCCACAGTCCTGCAGGAGCCTGCACCCTCTCTCTATAAGATGCTCCAGGGCTTTACAGCTTCCTGAGCCAAAAAGCCCCCNGACCAAAAACCCCCCCCCCCCCCCCCCCTTCTCTGCTCTGCCTTTGCATTGCAGGGAGAGTGGATGCTGAACACCCTCCCTGTGCTCCTGACAGCAGGGACTAAGTGAGCAAGCTCTCCTCAAGGAAACATTATCGTCTTCACCTCACCCCCAGGGGACCACAAGCTCAGGGGGAGCCAAGCTGGCCTTCTACAGTAGCTCTGGGGGCGTGAGGCAGTTTAGTGACACTCAGCACCACAGCAGTCCCAGCTCTTATCTGAGCTGCCAGACTGGTGTGCGTGAGGGCAAGGGGTGAAGAGCAAACACCTGAGGGAGGAGAAAAGCTACCCTGTCAGAATGGGATTATGATGTGGGGAGGGGGAAAAGCAGGAGCAGCAAAGAGTCTTCTCTTTTCCCATTTCTTCAGGTCCCCCTTAATGTCTGTCAGTGCCTTGAGATCTCTACCTCCCTCGCCTTTCTGTGAGCAGACTTTGAAGGCTATTTCAAGCACGTTGTAAATAGGGGCATAATGTTACTCCAGGGCTAAGCAGAGGTGTGAGATGACAGCTTTGTATGAGGGAGATGGTTATAAACAGAAAGCCAGGGAGAATTTGTCATATTGCCTCCACATTACAGCTGTTTGCAAAGAACAAATCCCACGAGCTCCCCCCAAGTGCCAGCAGCGTGACAGGTAACCTCAGCCATCCTCTCCTCCAGCAGTTCCCTTCAGCTATGAAAGGGGATGCACAAACATTGACTTCTGCTCAGTTCAGCCCTAGTAGGTTTGAAAAAGCAAACTCCTTTCAATGCCAATGGACATTTTTGGTCAGACTAGTATTTTCTAGGCTTGGTTCATAGGCACACTCAGGTTTTGTCCTCCTTTAGCTCTATCAGGATGCTTAAAAATCCAAGACCACCATGCTATCTATCCACCACCTATCCCACTGGCCAGAACAGTTGGGGCTTCTTGTTATCCATCCGGGTTAACCTGCTGCTTGATCTCTCCTTTGGGACAGGGACCCTCCCCTGTTTGCACAGCACACCGCCGCCTGCTCTCCAACTGGAATTTTTCACTGCTGTATAATACAAACAAATATGAGCAGCTCATGCTGGGTGGCTAAACTGTACTGAAAAGAGATTTCAGACTGATCAATCCAGTCTCCCTCATGCCCCATAGCAGCGTGCCAGTGCTAATAAAGCTTTCCTCTCCTCCTAGCTCATCTTGACTGCAGTGCAAGCGATTTGGGACAAGAACTACATTCGTTATGAATTTTATGCATTGTCAGCACTTAAAAGATGTAAGACCGCTGCTCATTCCATTTCATCCCCCTGCAAAGTACCTTTTCAGATGGATGGGGTACATCTGAAGCTCTGAAGTAACAAGCTATTAGTTTCTGTTTAATAGTTAGACATTAGTACTTTATGCCTCTAGAGCAGCTTTCATCCTAGAGCATCAAAGCATTTAAAGAACATTCAGTAAAGCTTTGCAGCACCTGTGAAGGAAGGGGAGGCACACACCCATATGTGGAGCAATTTTACAGATGGAGAAACGAACACAAGCCCCAGCATCCTTACCAGGGGCAAGCTTCACTCACTGGTAAGGCTAAGAGAGAATCCATAAGGCTTCAGACTCAATGCCACTACCATAATCTTTCTTTTTCAGCAGTTTTATTAGCAGCAAAAGCATTTGGAGATCATTCTATTTCCCTCCAAAGGATCATTTCTCCCTTTCAAAATAATCCCCTCTTCCTTCAGAGCAGATAATCTACACCATTTACCATAAACCAGTTATGCTGGCTGAGGGGCAAGCATCGCACTGGGCACTGAGATGGCTTTACACGGGAGAGAGACAGAAATTTCGGGCTCAGCAGAATGAATGGTCTCCAGCCTGGGGTTTGCAGACCCTGTGGAACACTTCCAAGAGGCCTGCAAGGGGCAATTAAGAAAAGCAAGCTTAACACCAGTCTGCTTAAATTTCTAATCAGGGGTCCCTGCCTTTACGGGAAAAGCACTGGGGTCATGCCCTTAAAAAAACCCAAACCAAAACACCCCCACAAAGTGGCTGATGACTATTGCCCAAGCCACAAGCTCAACTCCTCTAGCTGAAAATAACCTCCAAACACAACAGTATGAGAGGAAACACAGTCTGCTTGAATTGCATCCTGTTTTCCTCGCCCTCAGAAAGATATAATTTATTATCACCTAGAAAGGATCTCTCCCAGTAGCTGTGCTGGTATGGAGCATTATATCTATTCAGATCGTTAAACTACTTGTAGATTGTGCTGGTTTATGCTTTTGGGTTGTTTTTCTTTTTTTTGCTGGAAAGACAGGCTGAGGAAAATGGTGAGCAGACAGCTAGAGATTGGGACCATTCTGAAGTTAACCCATAATACCATACAGATTATACATTGGCATATACATATACATGGCTCTCACAGTCCCATGCCAGTAGTACCTTGCTGGTAAAACCAAATCAAACCCACCCCAAACTCCCTCTCTTCACAAATGCTGGATCTAGCATTCCCATTTACAGGCTAAGTACTACCAGCAGCTAAAGACTACAAATTTTAGCAACTCTTTTACACAGCACCTTGCGTGAACCAAATCATGTCAGTGGGGAACAGCATCAGCATGGCTCTACCTGTTCTTGATGTTGTTTCTGGAAACAACATCACCGGGTTAGCTATGGTCCCTCCCCAGACGATTCAGCTGCACGATAAATAAAGAACAGCTGATCCTGCCATGTCACCATCTCCTGCAGTAAGAGGCTTCCTGGGTACCTAGTGGGAGTTCTGCTAAGCTTTTAAGCCCATTGGCAACATGGGGAACAGTCTGTAGCTCCAAAGCCAAGAGGCTCGAAGTAATAATCCGATTTCAAAGCTCCTCCTCCTCTCCAGCCAAAGGCAGCAAGGGAGGATGAGATCAGACTGTAGATGCTCTTCATTTTAGGTCTGGCCATTGCGCTCATCTGCTCAGCATGAGCACAGGGAAGAGAAAGGATGAGCACCAAAATCTGGAATGGATTGCTTGGCTAAAGTTTCTGCAAAGATTTCAAGACTTATTGGGAAAATTATTTTTTAAAGGGGATTTTCACTGCTCTCAATATATCCAGACTGGCCCATCTGAGCCAACCTCCACTTTTCTAGTTCATGCACCAGCCAAAACTCCTGGGGAACTTACTCCCTGCCATCATGGACTGCTGATGCAACACGGCATGCAAGCTGTGCAGCTGGTTTGCACTTGTGCCACAAAACTTCTCCTGTAACAGCAACGAGTGGTGCTCCGGTATTTACATCACTCCCCAGCTCCAGGATGTTATTAGCTGCCAGTTGATAAGCAAGCCATGAAAAAACTATCTTCATGGGCATCAAAATGAACAGAAAGCCCAGATCACCCCTTAAGGGCTCAGGTGATTCCCTTACATCCCTTCTGCCCTTCAAACAAAAAGGATGACCTGGCTTTTGAATGGGGGAAGAAAGGTCCGTTCTCCCCCTTGCCTGAAAAGGCAGGATATCAAAAGGTAAAATATATTAAGATTTTAAAAAGGCTGGAAAGTCTTGCTTCTTCCCTTTAATCTGATCTCCGTGGCCAGCCATTCTTCTGCTTCCTCTTCGGATGCTGCGCCGAGTGCAGCCTGCAGTGTACCAACAACAAACAAACCCTGGCTGGTGGCTCAGTGGGGAGATTGGCCTTAAAGCATAATCGGCGTTAAAAGCTCTTCTTCCTCGCTCCAGGTCAGGCAAAAGAAAAGCCGCTGAGAGAGCCTGCAGCCACACAGAGGTACCCCTCAGGTTTCTACCGCCACATGCAGCCAAGAAGAATGGTGGGTGAATTCCACCACAGCGCCATGCTGAAATTCAAGTTCCAGCATTTTTTCTATTAATTTAGCAAAGAAGAGTTTGCAAGAGTAAGAAATAGCTGCCTATCGGTATCAAACCTGATGATGCAGCCAGCCAACCACTCAGATGCATGAACTGCCTGTTTGCAACAAGCTTAAGAATAAGTTTCAAAAACATGCATTACATGGCATAACAGTTTGTGGAACCATAACTAATAGGTGTCTTTCATACTCTTGGATAACTGTCTGCACTACTCTGGATAGCCAAAGGCATCACCTTGCTTATCTATCAATACAAAAATGAATGGCATTTACAAAATTTTTTATTATTATTATAAGAAACACAGATGCTACCACCCTAATGAGAGGTATATGTGCTAAGGGATAGGCTTGTCATAGGAAATGGTGTTTCAAGCCTGTTGGATATTGTAATGCAAGTCACAGTTCCTTACACATCTCTGGCTTCATAATGCATATCACTGCACGGTCCAATGTCAAAATAAATATGAGAAGTTACCTCTTCCAGTACTCACGCTCTACCTTCAGCCCTGTCCAAAAAAAATCTGTATTTCATCAGCTAATGTGGAAAAGCCCCCCAGAGCTTTTAAAGCCTGATTGGGGCTCAGAGCCTCCGCCCCCAGTGACAACTATGCCTTCCACACTTCCTCAGCGGTCCTGCTGAACATGCAGACCTGCCCTGCTCCACTGAGCCGCCATCTCCCACAGGATGCTAGTAAAAACCCAAACTGGACCCAACAGGGTTGCCTGGTGACCAAGGTGACTGTTATTGGGGTTGGGAGCAGCTGGGAACCCCACCGGAATTCCCATCCCCTCCCCGCAGCTGGGGAAAGGCAGAAAGGAGAAGGGCCTGCTCAGAAAAAACAAAGCAAAAAGCTGGCAGTCCTAGGGTTTTTAGATTGTCGAGTAAAGTGTAAAATTTCAGGAGCTGCTTCTTGCGACATACTGCAGGTAACTCGACATTCGCACAAGTGTCACCGGTGCAACTGTCCTGGCTAAGGTGCCTCAGCCAGAGGCGGCCATGAACCACCACCTCTGCCCGCATCTGGAAGGGGCTCAGCTCACATGTGTGTTTGCCAAGGGAAATTATACAGAACCCTTCATGTGCTTAGGAGACTGATGCTCCGTGCTTTACTCCACATCTGGCAACGCTGCTCTATAAAAAAGGTGATGGAGTGCTTGTAGCTCTCCTTCCAGACCACAGGATGAATATCTTCTTCAACACATATGCCATGCAGGAATTCTTCTCTAGCTTAATTGAATGTTGTCTTTATAGCCAATAAATTTGCAGATTGCTACAACCACTTGGTTATTTACGCAATAATAGTTCTATCCGCCAGAAATGCCAAATTATTATTAATGTTATTATGATGATGTTCATAAATGTTAATGCTAACTGCACTCTTAAAACACATATAAACAGCATCGTAATTTGAGAGAGGCTGTAAAGTATTGCCCAGACACAGAGGAAATCGGGTCTATTGTTGTAACACTTATTCTACAGACATTATTTGGAGTACCTTTTTCTCCTAAATTCCTTCCTCCCATAAGGAAAAAAGAAAAAAACATACTTGTTTCATTACATTTTAAAAAATGAAACAAAGGTCAGTTATGTCTTGTAAACAAAGGTATGTTATGTCTTGTAAACTGGAATAGCCAGCTTTGTTTCTGCAATTCAATGCAGAAGTGATGACACTGGATTATCCAAAGAGCCGCACAAAATGCTTCAGTTGGATGAAAGAGCTGATCTGCCTGAAGTGTGGAAAAAAAATACGGTAACAGATAATTATATAACCAGCTTATAAAAGTGTTATTAGTAGAGCATGGGATCAGGAAAGCCCTGGCTTTTATTCTCACTTCATGCATTCAGTGATGAGAGCTAAATCTCTGTCCATCTCTCTCCCCGCCCCAAAGTTAGATAATCTTTAGCCAACCCTGTAAAACACTTGCAATCTTTGAGTAAAAGCAAGGCTGAGGTTAATGTACTGCTACTTCTCTAACATTCAGACGCTGTGTTCTACCTTGATAACAGAAGAAAACTGGAAAAAAATTTCCTCTGCCGTTCAGATAAGGTAGCTTGAGGACTCAGGGGTAAACTCTAAAGTTCAACATTTTAGTTTGAAAGGACATTTCCAGTCACTGGCTACTGGAATTCAGATCTTCAGATCATGACTAAGTGATAAAATGCAATAAAAAAAGCTTTGCCAGAAGGTCTCTCTTTCTTTCAAGGAAGGAATGGGAACATTAGCCATTCTGTACATTAACTAAGCATACCAAAAACCCACACATGGACCTTGTTCTCAGTTATCCACAACTGGATATCTTTCCTCAGGAGTACAGTTTTGCTCCTCCTTTCTCAGGAACGACAGAAGTGAATCCAAGCAGGAGAAAAATTAAACTGGTGGCAATGGACCTTGAAGGTCTGACAGTGACCTGCAGCACTGAGGTCTTCGAAACCGCTTTCATTTGCCAGAACATAAATTAGATTCCTCACTAGCTACGGCACCGGGGTTAATGGGAGCTTTATAAAGCCTTCTTTGAACATACAGATTATCCTTTTCAAAAAAGACTAATCTTGTGGTTTAAAGTACAGTACTGGGAGCCAGGAAACCTATTCCCAGCTCTGTCAGGCTGGGTGACTTCAGGCAACGCACTTGACTATTCTCTGCTCTTTTTCAATATGCACAAAATAGAGACAAATACCTAAATCTCCCATGAGGCTTAATATTTGTAAGACAACGAGAACCAGCTTAACTACTCACAGATCCTTTGAAGCAGAAGAGGACAGCAGGCCCTTTTCTATGCAGGCTTGCTCAAACCTCTCCAAACAGTAAGTCCCACAGATAGCAGCGAGGACACCTGCACCAGGCACTTCATACAGGCAAGAATCCCGAATTACAACATTACTAATTAGATTTTCTTCAGCAGTGAAGGAAATGTCTCATCCTGTCCAGCATTTCTGTCCAAAGGATGTGCTCAAGAGTAGCAAAACTGAGGAACTAAGAAAAATTCTAGTTTAGGGAAAGCCATGCTGGCTAGGCAATTCTCAAAGAGCAGCCTTCCTCTACAGGATCTGATTTCATTTCAAGAATGTTAAAAACAACTCAAAGGCAACAAAATAAATTTAATTTAAAAAAAAAATCAGGCATTTCAAAGGTAAAACACAGAAAACTACCAAAAGTATGAGACAACACGGAATGTTCAGTGTTGGGAACAAGGATCACTACTTTCTTTCCAAGAATAAATTCATCCTAGACATCTCCACTGTGAAAACCAATACTGGCTCAGAAGGTGCATGCCATTTCTCACAAACTGTCATAGTTACATACTATTCATATTTTAGTTTCCATATATTAGCCTACTTCAAACTTTTAAATAAAACAAGGGAGTCTAAATCATTCACAAACCAGCTCCAGGTAAGTACTGTGACGTATCTTTGGGGAATTTTTGGTTTTGATTTCTTCCCCCCCCCCCCTCCCCCCNGACCTGGTCACTCCCAGAGAACTCAATCCCACTGTGTTGATGCGTGGTAACAATTCCTGTGACTCAGCCTCACCAATAAAGCTTTAGCAAGAGGAGCTCCAAAGACTGTTTCCCAACTCATTCCCTTCTACCATGCAGAAATCTCAGGAAGTCATTTTAATTCAAACTCCATGCCACTTCCACCCAGTCATAAGAGAAAAAGAAAAAAGCAAACAAACAAAAAATCACATCCTACTCCACTGACTACAGAATTTGCTAATTCCAGGATTTCTCACACAGAAGAAAGTTATCCAAGCACAACAGTGTAATGTCACTTCCTTTTCCTCCAAAATACATCTTGGTGTCGAAAAAATTCTACCTATGCATTTACTGTGGGCAGCCTCAGTCAACACAGAAGCACATCTACAGCCAGCAATCAAGGAACAGCATCCAGGATTACCTCTGTATTGATTTCTTGCTGGGGTACAAAGTTAGGAATTTGCTTCCCCCCAATCTGTCCATTGATCTGAGAAGGAAGAAAAAAATCCAAAACTGTTCAGACTCACTTTTGTATAAACTGAGGTATCATAATTATTTTCCAAATAAAAAGCAAATGATTTTCCTAACAGCACTTGCTAAAGGGCTAGAGCAGTTTGATCCGTTGCTATTCATTCCTTTGAACACACGTCCAACCTTTCAGTCACTCTGTGCTTATTGGCTATATAGAAGGTAGAGCAGCGAGGAGCACTAAAGGATTAATTCTCACAATAGCGGGAGGCAGGAGTCCTGGCTTTTGCGGGGTTGAGTGGGGGAGAAGGATGAGCATGTAGGCTGCATCCCTGGTCTTTGGATTTTCTTGCTGTGATTTCATCTTCTGCCTAAAGCTATCTTAAAAAGGAGCTGCCATGGAAAGGGTGCCCCGATGACTTAAACGTAAAAAGTGTTATGGGAATTTTGTTTTAAACTTGCAAAGACTACAAGAAGGAGTTATATGCGACATAAATGCAAGGCATGGCTCAGCAGGGAAGGGAATAGCTAAGGCACAAACAGTTCATACTCTGTTTCTTGGGAGTCACGCAGTAGCTGAATAGATTTATGATTCAGATGTTTTAGTGTTGGGTATCAGTGATTAGCTCAAACTCTTATAAAAACAGAGAGAGAGAAAGATTAAGCTTTTGTTCACCCCCAGCCCTCATCCTTCCTTCGCCTGGCAGCGGGGGTTACTGATTGTTTCCGTCCCTTTTTTAACATCAGAATGGCTCCGAGCCACACTCACTACAGAAGCAGATCACACTGCCAATATAATCATAAACATTAGATTCAATAGCTAATCATTTAAGTGCAACCTTATTTATTCAGGTACAGCCTATGCAAGTATATTTGTAAGATTTGGTTATATGGGAACTTTTAAATGTGGGGGTTTTCCAACCATTGAGATCATTTGGGCCAAAGAAAGGGCTGACAAAGAGGGACTGCTTTTGTTAACTTTATCTTCAACCTCTGTATAAGCCCAGTAACATACACACAAGAGGACGTCATGCATCTTTATGGCATTTAACCTCACAACAACCATGTGGGCTTCTCACAGATAAGCTAAGTGACTTGCCCAAGATCACACAGGAAGCCAAATGCAGAGCACTAAAACCGAGCTTAACAACTCTTAGACCAGACCTCTGACCATTACAGCATTAATCCATTTCTGATTTAATTGAACTTAACACTCAGCTAACAGATTTATTCCAACCCACCATTACATGGTGTGAAGCTATACATTAGAGGAAGAGATTTGGACTTTTCTCTGAATCATATCTCTACATGTAAATGTAATGATGCAACTTTAAGGACAAGAGTCATCCTCAGCACCTCCACAACCTTGGGACCTGAAATGCTGCTGACCTTCAAAACCACACTGCAGCTAAACTCTGCGGTTGTGGAGGACAGGGGAAGAAGGACGCTGATCCTGCTTCACTGCATCTACAGAACGATATATATCCCCAGCTCAGAGCAAGGTCCAAAGTCCATATGGGAGCACCTGAATACAACGCCCAATTTTTCAAATGCTCAGAGCCCATAACAACCCCTTTTTGTTGAAACTGTAAAGAAGTCTATATTTTTAGGGGAGAGAGAGGCAATCAGGGTAATTTAAAAATCTGTAATGGTGATATAGCAACTATAGGTTATACTACTACAAAAACACAGAGCTCCCCCATATTACCTTGGTTGTGGTTAAAACGCACAGCAATACTAGGACTGGCACAGGAAGGCATTGGATGGCAGATTCCTCTTACAGATCCATCCAGGACCACTCATGCAGGACAACTGGACAAATGCTTACGTGCTGACCCAGTGTACAGTGTAAGCAGCAAACATGATGCGCTTGGTACGTCTCCAACCTCGCGCGTGCGTGTTCACTGCTCACAGAGTCCATCTGTGTACAATCCAACGCGTCTGGAAGGCAAACAGGCTGTACATCTGCACATCAGTGGTGCAGCAAGTCCAACACAGAGAAGGAACATCAGGCTTATTATGCAGAAGTTACACAGATCATCTGAGTGATTTCTATCCAAAAAGCTCCCAGACAGGAATAGAGGAGGCCCCAGACTTCCCTGGACTGCTTTTTAAAAACTTGCAATGCTGCTTTCCTTGAGATTGAGATGCTGCACACAATGTGAGCAGATTAAGCTCTATTAACGTCAGACACTTTTAAACAGTGGAAACTAGAACTGAACTCGGAATTAACCGGACTGGTGTAAAATTATACCTTAATGTACACAGAAACCAGATTAGAAGACAGATGGTGAAGAGGAAAGGAGAAAGAAGAATGGATTGGATATACATATGTGGATTTACATTCTGTGAGCTTGGCACAAATCTTGGAGGCTGTTTTTTTTTATTTCCAGCATAATAGAAAGTTGCCTGACAGTGCTGGTACACTAGATAAGGGGAAAAAAGAGCAGATGCTTTTGAAGGGCTTTGTAGTATGAACCTTTGGCAGGAATTTAGAGATCAAGGTGGGTAGGAGCACTGGAGGAAGGAAGCTCTTTCAGATATGGTGGAAGCATAAAAAGGGAGAAGCAAAAGGAAAAAGGAAATTCTGGTGAAGCAAGGGTAACTGTCAGGGTCCAGATCATAAGCAAAAGTGCAAGAGAAATGCTCAGCAGAGATGCAGCTTGGGCAGCAGCATGCAGAACTCCGAAAGTAGAAGCAATACAGTGGAAGTTGTCAAAAATGAATTCATAATAGTAGGCACGCTAAGGAAAGGAACGTAAAACATCATTATACCTCTATATAAATGCAGAGTGTATCTAACATCTCGAACACTACATGCAGTTCTGGTCCCCACATTTGGAAAAAAAAAAAAAAAAGAAGAACTGAAAATCTAGAGCAGGGCAACAACAGTGATCAAAGGCATGAAACAGCTTCTGCAGGAAAAACAATTTTGCAAAACAACAAAAGACTATAAAACCAGAAATGGCATGAAGAATAGTGCTCCTAGTCCCATCTGAAAAAAGAATGCACAGACATCAAATGAAATTATCAGGATAAAAACAAACAAAAGGAGACATTTCCTCGCACAAGCAATAATTCATCTGCCTGTCACTTTGCCATGGAATATTATGGATGCTAAAAGTGTACATGGGCTCACAGAAGAAACAGGCAAATTAACAGAAGGGGGAAAAATATCTATTAAGGGCTCTTAAATACAAAAGGAAGTTTCTGAGCTGCATATATGAGCCAGAGGCTGGGAGCACAGTCTAGGGAAGTATTATTGCTCGATTGTCCCATTCTGACACTCTTCCCTGGGTATCCGCTGTACAACAAGAGACAGGATGCCTGGCTAGACAGACCTTTGATCTAACGCTGTACATCCATTTTTGTGTATAAGGCAGAAAAGGGTTTGTATTCCATGCTGAATCAGGCTGGGGATAGCAAAATTTCAACAGGAAAGAACGTGATTTATATGGCAAACGCAGAAAATACTGATTGCCTAGAGCTGAATGTCATAGAGGAGGGAAAATACAAGTCTCCTAAAAAAAAAAGAAAAGGTCTTGTTACAGCATTAAAACAGAGGAGATAGATGAAATTTTGACGGCAAGTAGGTATCCGAATACAGAAAACTGTGTTTCAGATGTAGAAGGGAATAGACACTTGATTTCACATGACTTGGGATGTAAGAAGGGAGGCAAAAAAAGTGGGGATAAAAGAACAGTGTTGAAGACGACTCCCAAGATAAAAGAACAGTATTGAAGAAGACTCCCAACATGTAAAAACTCCACTCTCCTCCAATGCCTCAAGCTATAAGCAGAAGCAAGAGAAAAGAGATGAAAAATGCAGTTTGACACGCTTGTTCAACTTCAAGAGATGAATTTGAGATGAGGCAGTGGAGATGATCACGTAATTAAGGTACTGGACAGACACGGGGAGATCAGAGTTCATTTCCCAGCTGCGCCACAGACTTCCTTCATGATGTTGGGCATTTCACTTTGTTGTTCCATAAAACTGAGAAAATATTTTCTTAATGCACAGGAAAGCTGTGAGGCTGAATTCTTTAAACATATGAGATGCACTGTGGTGTCAGAAGAAGCACAGTTAGGATAGCAAATGCCAAGCACTTGCATGCCAAGAACCAGGTTTCACAGGCTACTGGGACCAGACACAGTGTGGGATGTAACCCCAGCACAGAGCAGCAGGGTCAGGGAAAATAATTCCATCGCAGGAAATCAGCTCAAGGAAATTAAACCCAATAAGGTGAGAGTTATCGAAGCCAGTCAAAACATAAGACATGGAGAGCCCATTTAGGGAGCCCATTTGGAGCACCTCTAAAAAACAATGCCACAAACTATAGGAAGGAATGAGCATGACACTACAAGGGTGGGAGATATTGTAGGATGATTGCGTGTAATGTGCCAAGTACTGCAATATCTGAGTGTACATCCAAGATGCACTTTGAATACTTAGAAAAAAAGAAATAAGGCTTACCCTAATGTTTGCAATGCTTTCTACCAAAATTTTTTTCCCCCTGCAATCAGGAATATAAACCCTAAATCCTTTGAATATTAACTGTATCACTAAAGGAGATATAAACAGGCTCTGACTTGCGATACCAGCACCAGTGCAAAGTCTACAAGAACCACAATACGGGCTGTTTTGATCCACTGAAAAGTTACACTCAAATACTTAAGATACACTAATACCTTTAAAACTTATCTGAAGCTAAATTTGAAATTACTGTAACCAGTAAGAGCTGAAGCTTTCTCTGACTTTTAATCAATCCTTTAAATTATACACAAAAATATCTAACCCAAATATTTGCCAAGATATGTAAAATGACTCCCAGACTGAACTGGCAGAAAACATAGAAGAGCCCAGAATAGACCCTACTGATAGGATAAATTGAGGCTTGACATGTGTGGAGCCCATCTGTGAGCAGCAAAGTGTATGCACTTCATTTCTGTTTATTCCCTTCACCCTGGATGAAATTTCACGTGTAACTTGATAGCAACACTGCCAGGCTAGTGTCCCACTCCCCTACCTGCGTGCCCAGCTCCGCTCGCTCACAGCTCTGCAGCAGCTCCTGGGCATCACCGATGACCAAGCACGGGAAGGTTTTAGAATTTTCAATCCTAAAACCGATCACCCAGTTGAGTTTTCTCTGCTGTGTTATTTTTGAGGTAGATCAGCCTTTCTCTGCCCAGCTTGCAGTCACTCATGCTGATGCAGCACAGTGCATGGGAGGACATGGCTGCTGCCAAGCACCTACCTACAACCTGAGCACAGCCCTTAGCGCACTGGGGAGCACTGAGCTGCAAGCCAAAAACTTGCTTTCTTCTTCCAGTTTCTGAATAAAAACCTTTATGTGAGATACTGAGACGTTGACTTCATAGAGCACAAAGGACCTGAAGATCAGAAGCAAACTGGGTCAGTTGGCTATCTGTGGTAAATTGCTTTTAGGTGCAAAGTATCTCACTTAACACAATTTAATACTAAACTGCATCATCAAACTGATGTAAAATGTTTTAGTGCATTTTTTTAACTCAATTTTTTAACCAAAAGCACTTTAATACAGGTCATAAGCAAATAGTTTGTTCTATAAAGAAGAAGAAACAGTTATGATTTTGTAACATTTAAGACATTAAAACAAATCCAAGTAAATATACATTAAAGCCATAAATTGCTTAAATATGTACAGAAGAAAATATTAAATTGAATGTAAAGACTGAATTTGGCTGTAAATCTCCAGACTGTAGCAAGATACAGAGATAATCCAACTTTCACTAACATAAGAGGCAAAATATATTAAAATCATATTTAAAAGATGATTTATTGCTTACTTGTTTGAATTAAAAAGTGAAAATCTCCAATTTTAACAAACCTGTTTAAGTTTCCCAAAAGTTTGAGTGTCAAGAGTCTTGGAAGACCTTTTCCAAGCATATCTCTAGAGCAAGAAGCGTACGAGAGAGGCTATGTTGGCTGCACCTAACATTGGAGGGCATCGCGGTCACAGAGAGCTGAACCCTGCAGGAGCCCTTGGCGGGCGTCAGTAACGAGCAGTTCAAGAGCAGGCACTGTAAAAACCCAGGGCAGCCTGCCACTGATGCCTGGAGTCACATAAAATTAATTTAAATTGGAAACAAACTGGCCCAGGTAGCACTTGCCCAAGTTTCAAACAATGTTGAGAACGAAGCGGTGTATTACGTACTTTGCTGGCAGCTTGATCATTAAAATTAAATAGGAAGTGGCAAAGCTGCAGAACAGGCGATACCACGCATTCGTGTATAAAAAGCAACGGCGAGCCTGGGAATTGCAGACACTTGTAAACCTTACTTTAGTACCTGGTAAAATGGCTCAACTGGGTAGTTATGAAAGTTAGATTAATGTCATACAGGAGGCACAGATTAGCATGGTATTTCCATAAGAAAAATGGGCACCTCCATATTTTCTATAAGGAGAGTCAAGACAGTAGTTAAAGAAAAACTGGTAGATGTAATTAATTTGAATTTTCAAACAGCCTTTGGTAATATTAATCACCACAGCCTATTAGGGAAACTAGTCACGGGGTGAGAGGTAAACATCTGTCAATAGATTAAAGCTAATTTAGAAAAAACGAACAGCATGAATAAATGGCCAGTTTTCAAGAAGGTTAATGGGGGAAGTCCCAGGGGCGGATACCATGATCAACATTTAATATATTAAATGATCTGGAAAGGGGCATATACAATGTGAAATAGGAAAACCAAAAAGTTCATGATACTGCTCTATAGGCTAGTTAAAACCAGTGAGAATTAAAAAAAAAAAGCCTGAAGAATCCATCCAAGTTACAGCAAATAAATGTTAGTACACACGAGTGCAAGGTTATGCAAATTGGCAAGGACAGTTTGAACTAATTGTAGACGTGGATGGGTTCCACATTAATTGCAACCATTTGGAGAAAGATCTAAGTGCCCTCGTGGACAGTGCGGGGAAAACATCTGCTTAGTTTCCAGTCATTGTCAAAACCACACACCAGATGTGGAGCTTTGTATTAGAGAGAGATAAAGAATAATATGGAAAACACAATTTCAGTCTCGAACTTTGTGTTCAACCCATTTGTCATTGTAACAAGACAAAATATCAGAAACTTAAAAGTCCAGAAAGAGGTGATATAAATTAGAGCTCCAGAAAGATGCTCGTCTAAGAACTCGGTTACAAAATACACACTTTACAAAACTCGGACTTGTTGAACCCTAGCTAGCATGACTTCCAATGGCCTACAGTCCATTAAAAAGTTTGCTAAATAAGAACTCTAATGATTTTCAAATTTTTGGGCTACATTCAAGGGACAATAAGTAAGAGGTGAAACAATCCAAGCATATGATACCTAAAGCAGGCAGAGAAAGCCATCTGGATGCACTTTTCTCCGTTCCCACCCTCTTTTTCTCCCAATAAGACAGGAACAAGGAGTTGTCCAACTAAATAAAAGACAATAGATTCAGAAGTGATGAAAGAAAATATTGCTGCACCCATACAGACAGAACTAACCCACAGAACTCTTTTCTGCAAGGTATTTATTGAAGCAATAATCCTAATAAGATTAAAAACCACAAAACATCAACACTGTCAGCAATTGGAGTCCAGAGAGTTCTGCAGTTTTCCCACTTATCTTTGCAGGATTTTCCTCTTTCTTCTAAGGTATCTAATATTAGGCATGACTAAGGACAAGAAACGAGAACAAGCTGGGCACCAGTGGCCTCATCCAGAACCTGCTCAGAAGGTTCGGTGCGAGGAGGTGGACAAATCCTGGACATGAAAGTAGCTCAAAATGAAAGAGGAAGGAAACAGGGAAGACATGATTTTAACTTCATTGTGGGAGTTGCATTCAAGGAAAAAATGGTTTAAGTCACCACAAGAATAGCAGAAAAAAATGCTGAGAAACAGAGCTTCTCATGTTAAAACCTTCAGCCTTCTCTGAAAAATGGTAGGAGGCAGTATCAACTGTACAGTTATCATCACCGACTCTTTCATCCAAACCAAATGGGACGCTTTTTTGGCCTAGGTTTTGCCCACACCTGCATATCCATTCAGATCAGAGAGACAACCTAAAAGTAGAATAGCTGTTGTTGAATTGTAATGTGCACAGACAGAACTTGGAGTTGTGATGCTGAAGGGGAGAAGGGCTGCACATCTGCCCTCCAGGTCACATAACATGGCCCACATCATGTCATTTTAGGCAGAGAAAGGTGGGTGTGAGATTACCAACCTGTTGGCCATCCACCTCTGGAGGAAAAAAAAAAAGCCAGTATTTGAGGAGATGCCAATCTTTTACCCCTATTGGTGAGGGAAAATATCTCCCTCAAAAACTGACCGCTGAGCACAGTCAGCTAGCCTACGGAGCACTGACTCGCATAGAAAGATCATTGTATATTTGCCACCTAATTCCTTCTCAAACCTTCCAGTAAATCCTGACTCATTTGTTTAGTGCTCAGCCCAAGTCTGCCAAAGGAATGCATGTCTAAAGTGTCCCCACTCTCCTACTTCATCCAGTAATCCCGATCTTGGTTACTGAGATGAACCCACTACTGATTCATGATGCTAACCATCCCCTGTTTTCCAATTCACTTCAGTGAACATAAAATTCAGAGACGCAAAAGGCATGTGAGATCCTATTTCTAAACCTGGACTATTTGGGGGATATTCTCTGCTACCTCTTTCTCTCTCCAATGTATCTGTCTAGTGTAAATGTTTCAAGAGCAGAGCCTCCTATTTCTGCTCAGGAGCCCTTCCTTGTGTTCAGAATCAATTTTCTCCTCCTCCAGCTCAGCCTATTATTTCTATCACCCAATTTCCTTGGCTTCCTTGGTGTCCGTGTCCTTTAGATACAGGTAAGCATCCAATATATTGAGGCCTTTCAATCTTTCTTTACAATAGGATCATTCTCCCACTGTCATTCTGGTTGATACTCTATTACTTCCACACAATTTTAAAATCTTTTTGGTATTAAGGTGTTCAGAAACAAGCACACTTGCGTAACCACAAGCAAGTGTGGTTACGCAAAAAGGTAGGGGTTACCGCCAGTCTTAATACATTTTATGGTATAACATTTCTTTATATGCAGTCAGTAGCTTTCCTTCACATTGACACACATTTAAGAAGAAAACATCATGCAACATCATGCTCTTATTAGCAACTCTTGAACTAGTGGTCTGCTTTACTGCTCTAAAACATTCAGAACAAGGTGTCAGGTCCACAGTAAACATGGCATATTGGATTCACAAGATTTTTTAAATTAAATAAACGCTGGGCTCAGTTTGGATCTCTAAACTGGGGATATACTTGGATCATATTTTCAAAGCATCTTCAAGAACTGAAGGTTCAAGTAAAATATGAAATACTGACTTTGACCAAAAGTCACAGGAGATGGCACACTTGCTCTCCTAACCTCGAGTCTTCCCACCAACTACCTCTGGTTTAGATTATTTATGTCCAGATATGATAGCATACATTTTCCAACTTGAATGTCTTCATCTATACTTTTAATCTCTCTCTAGGCTCTTGCACTTTTGAGTAGCACTCCTTTAGCACTTTAACATTCATTAATTTAATTAATACACTGCCTATTTCCTTCTCTGAATTATCAGTGAATTTGAGACAGAAACTACTTCTGATCCCTGTGGCACCCTGATACATATCCTCTAGCAGCACAGCATGGTTTACAGTTACAGCGTGCCCAGGGTAGGGGGAGAGGGCCTGGGTTTTTTTTGTTATTGCTTTTACAGTTCTCAATATAAATTAAGTAGCATTATTGAGATAAAGTGTTTTCCAGAAACAATTGTTTTCTAATAACTAAGTACCGTGTGTTATCTACCTTGAATGACAGCACTTAATACAATGTCATGTTAACCGTGCTTCACTTAGATTTCTGAACCAAAGGAAACTGCAGGAAGCATAAAACTAAAGAAAAGGCTAAAAGTAGTTTTCCATCTGAAGGGTTACTTTATGTACCTACGTGCTATTAATCAGCATTAAGTCTCATTTTAAAGTCCACTTTAAAAGGCACCGTATTTTGAATGTACCAGAGAGTGTAGTTGGCAGATGAGGGCAGGTTACTGGAAGATGGGACTCACACAGACACACATTTTCTGGAAGCACATGAAGCGTCTGGAGCCACGCCATGCACTCTGCAGAGCACCTCATGTGCCAGCAGGACAGTGGCTGAACAGCACAGTTTTCTCCCCTTCCCCACTGCCCCCCTCCCTCCTTGCAAGCCCAGCTCTGTCCTGTGCCACCCCAAGACCTAGTCCTGATTCTGTTTATTGCTTGCAAAACAGGGACACAGAAAAGGGACTCCAAGGGGTCACACACATCTCTACATGCTGTTAGCATTTCCTTAGCAAAACTGGGACGTCATATATTTTGTCTAAAGCACAACAGATGAATATACCCGTCAGACTGGGTCAGACCAAGGGTCCATGGAGCCCAATATCCTGCCCAAGACAGTCACTAGCAGCACATACTTGGCGGGTATGTAAGAATGGCGCAAGCATACCATAAGGCTTCCCCCCTACCAGTTTCCAGCAAGCTGTGGCTTAAGACTTCCTGTGCCAGAGATTGTATCTTTGTGCTTAATTGCCCTCGATGAACTTTTCTTCCATGAATTTGTTTAATTGCTTTTTGAACCTATCTCGACTTCTGGCATCCACAACATCCTGTGGCAATGAATTCCAGTTTAATTATGTCTTGCATGAAAAAATACTTCCCTTTTGTGTAGGAAATTACTTCCTTTAAAAAAAACAAAAACCAACCAACAACTACCACTATGTACAAGTTCTGGTAAAATACTGCAGAAACAGAAATCACTGCATTCAGTTGTCTTCTCTGGACTTCTGTAGAAGGTTACTGCCTGGAGTATTAGACAAGGCTGCTGGCGGAAAAGGTGAAATGCTACATGATGGTGGTAGAGTCCTATATGAGTTGGGAACTTGTAGTAAATGAAAAACAAACGGGTTGCCTATGTTCCTGACTGTTGTATGCGTTTGCAAAAATCCAACGTTACAAGACAAGATTTGTTCCCTGCTGGACTGCAAGAAAAGGTCTACTTTCTAAAAGTTTCCAGTGCCACGCTTTTATAACTTAGGTGCTGCAATGCAGTGCAAATGATCACAGAGAACATCATTCTTTGCCTTGCTTGTACTATTATTGTTATTTTTTTGTGGGTTTAGTGGTTATTTATTACCACTCTTTCAAGTCCACAAGAAATAAACTGAAGTATAGAGAAAGAATGCAAAGATAATATTATATGAAACCTCTTTCTACTTTCCTCTCCTTTCCCACTAATCCAAACCAAACAGCACAAAGAGTCTTTCTATACAGTGGGTTTTTCTAATACAGGGCAAATCTGGCAAACTGCCCCCTTTCCAAAAGTGAAAGGAAGGTATCAGAGCTGAAAGCCATCTCCATAGCAAACCAAAGCAATGACGGTCTTTGCAGGATCAAGAGGAGAGCAGGCATGGCCACCAGCAGTTCCTCCTTACGGCTAGGTAGAGCATTAAAAGGGTTGACTAATTCCCTATCTCCTGTCCTCCTCATCTGCAACAGTGCTCGAACCAGGCCACTCTACATTATAAAAAGGTCTACTTACCTCAGCCAAACATCATTTCACTTAGCCCAAAAAGAGTGCAAGTGGCTACCCTGCAGAGTTCACACCAATTGCTGGATTCTTGCAGGGGCTGCTCGCACCACACTTCTAGAAGCATCCCTCAGACCATACATGTAGCTGTTCCAAAATTATTCCCCTATAAACTGTGGAAGAATTTGTTAATGTTCTGGAGACACAAGATAAATTCAAGGAGGTGCTAGAGGGCTTTGAGCACTCAGATGCTTTAGCCTCTATCTTTCCAGCGAAGTCAGAGGGTTAGCAGTCTAAACGAATGCAACACTTCCACCTCAGGTAAGCCTTCTTGTCCTCTGCCAAAGCACTTGCTAAGCTCATCGCAGACCTTGGGGCAGGGGCATAGAGGAGAAGGGGAAGGGCAACACCCAGGGGAGATCAAATTCTCCAGTGAAGATGTGCTCAGAGCCCACCGCTGGCAAACACTGCCTTCCACATGTTTCAGAGCATTCTTCCTCATGGGTAGCCTCAGCATTTTACCTATTTTTTTACATAATTAATTATTGCCAATGTGCCACAAGAGCAAGGCTTGGGGCCAGCTTCTCTTTGGATGGGTGACAGCAACCAGATAACCCGGAACAACAACACAACTCAGCATTTAGTTTTCCTGAAGCCAGGTCCTTGCTCTTCATCAGCCTAACACAGAAAAGCACTCAAACCCCATTTTATTTATTTATACACGTTGCTGCGCTCTCTGTTCCTGGCAACTGGTGCTCAGGACATAGTGGCCTGGGACACACTGGAACAGGGCTCCGGGTCACCTTGTAAGTGGTGGCAGCAGCTGCCTCCTGGATCAAGCGTTTATTAACCAGCAGCTCGGGAGGGCTCTAAATTAAGTTCTCTGCTCTGTTCCCACAGAGGGGGAGGGAGAAAAATACACCGCCACTGAATCCCTATTTGCTTCCATCAGGACTCGCTTACGTTTCCCCACTGCTCCCTCCTACCCTCGCCAAGATAAGCTGCCCAAGCCCGGGTTTCTATCTGCAGCCCTCCAGACTACAAGGGACCACTCGCTATTCCGGCTGCCATGGCTTTCCACAAACTACATAGCCTTTTCTTCGTTGGTGGCGGTGATATGCGGCTTCTCTCCCGGCGCAGATCCAGCCCTTGGACCACCTCTGCCTCCGAGGTGCCTGTGCAATACCGTCCCTACAAATCCCAGTGGCAGAGGGTCGTGCACCATGGGTGCTTCGGGCCCAATATCAGTCGTTTGGGAGGGGAGACTGTATAAATAGCTGGCACGCACATACTCTGGAGGAGCAGCAGGGGAGGGAGGAATGGAGGGGGATCTGAAGTGTTAGGCCCCAGCTGTGAACTCCTCTTGTTTTTGTTTTAGGGTAATTAATGTTCCCTTGAATAGAGCCAGGGCATGGGCTCCTGTTTCTGCAGCTTTCAATGCTATCAGCAGCCCTTATTGGACTGGGCTGGGAGCGGCGGGGGGAGGTTTAGATTTCCTGCCATCCCCATGAAATGAGGTAATGCGAGCGCGGGGACTGGCAGCTCGGGGGGCTGGAGGCAGGACACGGGCAGGGGGAACCCACCCGAGCCTTGGCTGGCCAGGGAAAGCGCACCAGCCTGCTCCGAGAAACCCCTCCGGAGAGCTGCTCACCCCTGCCCGCTTCTCCATACTTATTAATTTTGCTGCCAAGGCAGGGGACTACCGTACCCCCATCCCACCGCCCGTCTGCCTGCTCCCCTCTCCCACCCCAAGCTCCCCTCGCTCCTGAATTAGATACATTCCCCCTGAGCTCCCAGACGTCTCCATCCCCTCGTCCCCTGACAGAGCAATCATTTATCAAGTTGTTTCACGCG
>VZTV01057501.1:31624-53650 GCA_013400875.1 Anhinga rufa
CACGCGTTGTCGGGGAGGGGGGCCCCGGGGGACGGGGGTTTGTTTCGTCCCTTTGTTGGAGCTCCACAGGACCGTCCAGCTTAGTCTCCAGCCAACTGCTGAGAGTTGCCGGAGTTCGGGAGCAAATGTTAAAGGGGCTGCCTTTCATCTGCAGGCTGATCCTGCTGCCTTTTCATTTTATTCTTCCAGCTTCTGGGATGTTACTTGCTTGCACGCCCCCACACCCACCCCACTATCATTCTGCATGCATGTTTTTGAGGGCACAGGAGCTTATTTTCCATGTGCTTGTCTCTTCTCCCCCCTCAGCAGCTTCTCCTGTCACCAGCCCACTCAGCCTCTGGGAGTTTTTTTACCACTGGCCTTTTTCTCAACCTTGAATGTAAGATATCATAAACCAAATTTGGTTAAAGGCAAGTCTTGCTCGTGCAGCCCATCTCTTCCTTGCACACGCTTTCGTGTATTGCAAGCTTTTATCCCCCAGCCCTGTGCGCCTGGGAGACGAGTAACTACCTAGGAGCATACCACCATCAAAATACAGTATTTAAAAGAAAAAAAAAAAAGGCAAAAAAGAAGAGACTTTTTGGCAAAAGAACTAAGTAACACTAAAGAAAAAAGAAACGTTTCGAGCACTCTCATGCTTTAAGTGCTCTTGTGTTTTCCACATGTAGGACTGGAAGACAGATGAACTGGCTCATACTGCAGACTGCCCACGCTCACGCAGGAAGCTTGTGGCAGGTCACCTAACCCCCCTGCACCGCACCATGCCTGACCTGCCAGACCAGGACACTGCCCGGCTCCCCAGAATCCTGCCTGCCTGCACTCATTAACCAGCCACTAACACCCTAGGAATCCTGGGTGGAAGGAAACATGGAAAATACAAAGTGCATTAAAGCAAGGGATGTCTACCTTCACCCCAAAGCGAAGTTCTTAGTTACCTGCTTGGGAATGGCTGAATAAGGAGAGGGTAGCCCAAGGAGCTGTGAATCCAAACACACCATTTCCTTCGTTTACCAAAGTGCATATGAAGTGCTTGCAAATCTTATGGCTGCATTTATTTTTGGACAACTATAGTTAGTTACAGTTTGTTTTCTAGCAAGCTGCCAAGACTGTCCTCTGTGCTTATGCGTGAGCATTTCCCAGCTATAGCTTGTTGTAGTCCTTAATTTAAAGGATGGACAGAACTTAAAGTAAAAAAAAAAAAAAAAGAAAAGAAAAAAGAAGCCCTACTTGCTTAGCAGCTAAGTAGCCATTGTAAATTCCACACATTTCACAGCAGAGAGGGCAGGAGCTGCTTGAGATCTGATGTATTCCTCTCACCACCTTGCCTCCATAACTCTTCCTTGTGGAGGAGAGCTGGATTCATTTGCTTCCCAAGTCAATCAACAGAGTTCATGAGTCAGCCAAGGGAATGCTGAAAAGCAAGAGGGTATGCTCCTGCCCCCAGGAACTGATTACACTGCCTCTTAATTGTTCCCAGATTCTATTATCCCCGAAGAGAAGGAGCAGCACCAGCACCAGTCAGCTTGTTGACAACATCCACTCCATACAGCCTACCTCATCAGACATACAGAAATTTGCATTTCTGCAAGCCATGGATCTGTTGAGACTACAATAGTTAGGTTATTAAAAAGAAAAAGTCAGGTCTTACAGATGTCTATGAGAAAAATCATCTGCCTTTTGAGTCAGAGCTGCCTATCCTACAGTTTTGAGTGTGTTGGTAATCACACAGTCAGAAAGCCATCTGATACCAGGACAGTTCAAACCTGTAACCAGTATGCTACTCTGCATATCTCTGATCCAGACATTTCCCTCTATTCACATTCCCTACCAGTGCTCATTTTTTTCCCCCGTTCCCTCCTGTTTTCACCCTAATGATGACACCCAAAGCTTCATTTCACTCTTGTTAACTGGAGTGTTTTGGTTTTTACACTGCCGCACGGTCTCACTTATTACTACTTCTTTCATATTGCCCATGCAGACTGTTGACCCTCCCTAACAGTTCAGGTGACAGCGTATGAAGAAGCAAATGCTGCATTTAGGACTGTAAAAACAACCTGAGGTCTGTCCCATTATTCAAACCCTTTATAATACTTATTAAATGAGTAATCACATACAATCTCCATTACACTTCATTCAGTACGTGGGAGTGTGAGACTAGGAAGTAAAGACAGATGTTCAATATTGATCTTTATCCCTCTTATTCTTTATGTATCCCTATGCCTAATTTGCTACATCGCCTCCAAGCCTGGCCACCAAATAAGCTATTAATCGCTTCACAGACCTTTTTCTGTGATGGCCTCCACGTAGCATCTCAATCCAATAAGCATTAATTCTTTTCTCAACCTATTTACAAGTTAATGATTTTTAATCTGATTTGACAAATGAGAAATAGGGGGAAAAAATAATGACCAACGCTAGCAAAATTTGGCACTCCATTTAGGAATCCAGTGGGTGCACCTCTATTTGAGATTACTCCCCAACCCCAAAAAGAATCCCACAAACCTTGCTTAGCATTTTTATGGGAGCATTTAAAACACAGTTTTATTTGTCATTTTCCCCGTGACTACGAGAAGGTGGGTAGGTAGCAATACACCCCAGAGGCAGGGAAAGCAAGGGAGAGAAAGGTGCCTTTACCAAAGCCGCTCAGAGAACCTATGGCAGAGGCAGGCTCTTCCCTGCAGCACCGTTACCAATTTCAACTTCAGCACCAAGCTCTCAGCACTTTCTAAAGCCACAGTTTGGCAATACGGTTAAGGTAGCTTTAGGGGGTTCAGTACTGAACCAGAAGTGCCACAGAGCACTAGTGAGCATAAACTCCCTCTGCCATTTTAACACATCTCCCCAGTTCAGCTCTGTACTAGCTGGCATCCACAGCTGTTCCTCAGCTGGCTAATTCAGCAAATGAAAAACATGCCCTTATCTGGATCATAAGCAGCCAGGGATGGAGGCATGTGGAAGGAACCAGGGCCCCAAGCTGGAGCTCTGCAGTGCAAATGGGAGGTGAAGGAGCCTTTGCCCCCTGTGCTTCAGCTGATGCAATAACTTGTGTGGCCTGTCCATGACACGATCTGGGACCTCATGCCAGTCTCCCTTGGCTTCATCCGTGCTTTTTCCCAACTCCTACAATAGCTTTTGAACAGTTGTGTTGCCACAGCTGGAGGACAGCACTGCCACCAAGTCAGGTAAACGAATATTTCTTGTGAGAAATGGGACATAAGCAGCTCACCCAGAGCCACAAGTCAGTCTGGGTCTCTGCAACAGAGATGAGTGCTGAGATTGAAGATGCAACTCTACATCAGTATGTTTCTGTTGGCAAGACCTGTCCTTATTCCTCTATTCCTACGCCTCTTCCACTCATTTGAGGGCTTCATTGTAAGCCAACCAAAATAATTTCAGATTAAAAAATTAAAACTCCCAAATTTAGCTTCTGAAACCTGGATCATTCCTTTCCTCCCCCTCCCTTCATAAGCATGGCCCCACAAAGTTGAACTGGTGGGTGAAAAGGGGCTGTAATCTCTTAGGATAGAAGAGTAGAACAGCAGAAAGCCAAGGACCTCACACCTGCCTTGCCACCAGCTAGACCGACCTGGCCCTACACTCTCACTTAGCCAAAAGACAGCCTTTCTTTTCCTGCAGCAGCCCTTATCTCTTGTGTCCTGCCCTGCTTCAAACTTCTTCAGCAAATGAGGCAAGAAACACATAGCTAACAACTTCATTCAGTGCGTAGCTTTGATTTATACTCTCAGCACCATCTGCCCTACAAAGCGAGCACTGCCATTCTCCCATGGAAAAAGCATGTGACCCTGTAATTAAAAACAATCATCATCTGCAGGTACAAGGCGATGCATTAAAGGTTGTACAGGCAACTGTAAATCTATAGTTTCCTGTCAAGTAATTGAATTTGTAATCATTTAGCATCAGTTTCAACACAGAAAACAATAATGTACAATAAACCCCTCACTATCATGTCACGGCGGTGGTTTGAAGCAGACACCTCCTCTACCACTGCTACCACTTGAGCTCAAGTACAAATTACATTAGCAGGCAAGCAGAGAATATTGCTTTTTGAAGCCCTCACTGCAGGACAGAAACACTGAAAAGCATAAAGGAACAGCCCTGTTTTATGGGCAGTCTACCCAAAGGCAAGCAGTCAAAAGTGGAGGTTTTTCCCCCCAGAGCGAATAGTTAGCTCTTCAACCAGTTACATTACGGTTAGCAATTGGATTTTCATGGTATCACTATTGCTTGCACCTGCCCTTTTAGAAGTTTGGGATTCTGCTTCTAGCTGGTGACGTTTTCTGAATTTACAACAGCACTGAAGGTGAAGTATTATGAACATTAATTAGGCATGCTGATATTTTCATTATTAAAATATTAGAATCAAAAAATGAGGTTTAAGTTCGATGTCTTGTCTGAGCCGGTGCTCTCAGTTCCTCTTCATCATCCATGGAGAAAGAACACCTTCAGAGTGATTCATTCCAGTCTAAAATAGACTCCTCTCATCTCTCAGAGATCAATTTCTTTCCACTGACAGTGATGAACCCCTGCATGATCAGTCTGACATGACAGTCCACTTTGAACGTTAAATTATTCCTGCCCCTTTTCTCATCCCCACCACTTATTCCAACTCCTACACCCCGGTATGGCTGGCACAATTGTTTGCTGGGCCACTCTATGAGCCAGCTCATAAAACTAATCCAGGCAAAACAACACTGGAGGGAAAGGGAGTTGAGGTGTTTTTGCCTTTTTTTTTAATCCACCAGCCAGATCAGCTCCCTGACCTATTTCAGTGTATTCCCACAATGAATTGTGCTGGCACACCTGAGAAAGTGCTGCTAGGGATGCAGGAACTAGATAGTCACCTAGATTTTGGGCACATAGAAGTAAGACGAAATGAGCTAGGTCTTAAAAAACCAAAGGCCAAAACTCTTAGGCTATCTGTTCTCAATAATAAAAACAAAAAAAAAATCTTCCTGTCTGGTCTAAGGCACTTCTGGCAAGGCAACAGCTGCTATTTTGTGTGTTCCTTACCCACAGGTCCCATTTGCAATGCTTGCATAATGACTCCTGAAGTAAGGTATCAGTGCTGCACGGGCAACTACGATCCCTCAAAGGCAAACTATTCCCTACAGAACGAGGAAAAGAACTGGCAGTTTCCAACCCTGTCTTATTACCAGTCACAATTTGAGCAGAGTTTCAAAAAAAAACACCAGAAAACAAACCAAACGGTGTATCCCTCAGAACTAAACAACCTTTTTTCCCAGCTCCCCTTCTGCCCGAGCTGAATTTCAGCAAACAGTTTGAGACCATGCATTGCTAAATGTTCTCTTAAAACAACTCTTGTGGCAATTCTGCTCTCTTTTGTGGGGGATGGGAAAAGAGAAAAGAACCAAGAAAAGTATTATGCATTCTTCAGACTGTGGTTAACCTGATCTACTGTCGGCAACAGCCTCAACCCAAGCAAGAGGCTGGACTTTCAGAGGTTCCTTCTGACTATATATTTTTGTGATTCTATATTGGGGTTTCATTATCAGTCTTTCCTGAAATCAAGTCTTGACTGGCTTTCCCTTCATAATGGTCTTCATAGATTATTTACACCTTCAAGGTCTCAACCTCCATTTAGCATCATCTCTCCCTGCTCAGATGCCTTCTTTCACGCTGTTCTCCATGCATGACATAGCACAAAACCAGGTGCACACCGTGCATGGTCAGGAAAAGCAACAAGCAAAGCCATTACACCAAGGGTAGGACACCAGTGTGGCAATACTGCACCCATGATGACCAAAGAAATGTGATGAAGAAGCATTTGGGGATGGATGCATGTGTCTATATGAGTGCAAACAGGTCCACACAAAGGTATGGTTGAGTAATGTTCAACACACCTTGGACCTTTTGATGGAAGAAGGATGCACTAATGTACCCAGGCTAAAATGAACTTGTCTCAAAGCTGCAGCAGGTGCCACTCCCCATCCTACTTCTTATTGCATCCAGGAAGAAGCAGAAAAATAAAATCAGGGAAACCAGAATGGTTCCTTCCTTCCTAGCTATAGGAGAAAGGGCAGAGGAGAGGATTCCTCCTCTTTGGTTGCAGAGGAGCAAGCCATTCTTCTGGTGCCACAGGTCAGACCTCATACACCCCTCCTACAGAGGGAGGAGTGGAGGCTCTCACTTGCCCTTTCTCTGGGCAGGAGACCCAGACTACAAAGACGAGGTTTTATTTGGCAGCAGGGTATTTGTCCTAAAAGAGAGCTCTGCCCTAGATAATGTCAGGCATCTACCTGTTAACCAGGAAACATCACAGAAGAAAACATCACCCAAGTACATTTGTTCCTCTGCTTCTAAGGAAGCCAGAAACATCCCCACACTGTTCAGCATCTCCTACCCATCCCCTGCTCCTCATCCTGCGCCTGCCAAGCCACCAGGCTAGGCCAGGGCTCACACGCTGTGTGATAGCTTTCGTGCATTACACCCAGCTAACTCCTCAACACGCAGGCACGTACATCCTCTTGGCTCAACTGTGTATAGAACTGCTAATTTTTGTGGGTGGCAGTCGGGAAATAAGCACTCAAAAAAAAAGATGGGGAACTTGCAGAGCCCTTGCCATTTGTTTAGCTCAGACGCAACTTCAAGCACTGCTGTAATTGTCTAGAAATCAAACAAGTGGTTAATAGCACCAATTAACACCTTCAAGCATAACAATACCTTCATCTCATCTCTCCCCATTCTCTCAACAGCTTAACATATTGGCACCCTGAATGACTTCTCTCCCAGACAGCAGACAAACAGTGATATGGAGGGGAGTGAGGAATTAAGGTGTACACAGTGCCCTAGCATGAGAAGAGAGGCAGCACAAAGTACTAGCAGTTATAAAACTTTACATTAGAATAAAGAAATTAGGAGTTGACCTGACACAACCAAGAAGGTGAAACTAGTCTAGAGAAATACTTTTTACTGAGTCTCAAAACATTTTTTGTTAATAGCTACCAGCTGAGAAGAATTTTTTTTAGATGGACCTTCCACCAAAGAATTACAGTACCCTCTTCAAACAGTGGGGGAAAAGCCATGTGAGCAAGTTAATCAAACCGGGGGTAGATTTTAAAAAAAAAAAAATCTTAAAATTTTCTTTAGTATAAAGAAGCAATAAGCATGAGAACTTATTTCTCTTTAAGTTACCTCTTCAACCTTCTTGTGTAAACTTAAACTTGCAAGCTCAACCACGTGCAACAGTCTTGTATTACAGGAGCACGCAAGACTGTTTCTATAGCACTCTGTATTCAGCGTACAGATTGGGTCCCACACAGATTAGCAGTCATCTCTAGTTAACAGACAGGATATCCCACAGATAAAACTTGGGTTTTAGATGAGACACTGCTTTCTGCGATTACAGCATAAATCTTGAGTACATCAACTGGAACCCACTGGACTTGCTAGAATTTACAATACTGTGGCTGAACACAGCATTATGCCTGACAGGGAGAGGAAAAGGGCAAAGGCTTGTTTTATTCAATATACTGTTTTATTAAAGTAATAGGACTGTGGATGTGAGATTCTCAGGATTTAAAGCAAAGCCAAGTTTGTGGAGAGGCAACATCTATTAGATCAGCAGCTACAAACAGAAAAAGTAAACAGCTTCTGGATTCAGAGCTGGGTTTTTTTCCCCCAGAACTTGTGCTACCATTTAAAACAATAAAAAAAATTACCCTTTCCTGAAAAGAAGGTTAATTATCCTTCACGGTGACACTGCCCATCTACCTTAAGATTCAGCTGGAGGGAGAGCTGCAGCTTGGATGTGTTCCCAACAGGGAGAAGCCTCAGGCTTTGCTCCTCACCAGCACATGGGAATCACGGCTGCTGGGAAAGGAGCTGTAATCCCAAACCGGCTAAACCAGGCTGCCTTCCACCACAGCCCAAGGGCCTTTGCCTCCAACATTGAAATGCTAATCTTTGTAAACCCATAAACAAAAACAAAGAGGACACAAGAGGTAAAAAGCCTTCCTGAACTCCATCCCCAAACTGAATCTCCAGCATTCAGGCTGTCCTACAGAGCATGATTTTATCCACAGGAGTGGGTACCACTAGCTCAGATACCAAAATTGCTGGCAGGCAGCATCTTTATGGTCAGATGCATTTAAATGGCCACTTCTACCACATGCTAGAATATCCTTTGTTTCAGATATCTCCTCAGAAAATAGCTTTTTACTGCAACAACAGGCCAAGCACAGACCTGCTAGCCTTACTTATTGCCCTTTTACAACAGGACACCATCAAATATTAATAACACTAACACCCTGCCAGCTTCTGCAGCTGGGCTCAAGCTTGACCCTGCATGTGCTGAATGCACTTTCCCCACTTTCCCCAAACCCACACTTTTAAGACCTATCCCTGCCGACTCACTCACAAAATGGGGGCAGCACCTTCCCAGAGACCTGGCTAGGAGTCAGAGGTGGGTACCATAGCTCTGAGTTTACCACGGATTGGCATGGGGCATGTAGGTCAGTAGGTGGGGAAACCATGTCCGATGGCTTCCCTTGGAAGCGGTGATGCTAAATCTCAGGGATCACCAGAGACACGCGATCTCAAGGCTCGCTGGCCCTTCTCTCTGCTGAGTCTGCTCTTCTTTCAAACCCTGTCAGCATACTCCCATCTGTAGAGAGTCAACACAGGGGATCATTTCTCACCAGCCAATGCTCCCTACCGGAGGGAGCACTGCAACCATCTAATTACCCTGAAAGCTGCCCTTTTGTTTCCCATCCTCCCTGTTTTCTTCTGTCTCCTGACCTGTTTTCGCAGGCATTTCAGGCTGCCTGTCATGTGGAAGCCAGATTTTAAAGACAAAGCAGCAACTCAGATATTTATCCCTCCACTGAGGATCGGCTGACTCTGAGGGCACTGCTGCTACCACTGATCTTCAGGGGAGAGGATGAGGATGGATCCAGCAATGCAGACCATGGGTAAGGGAAAAGCAGTTCTGCACACCACGAATGGAGGAGCAGCAATTCCTTACTTGGGTAGCTGAAGCCAGCCGTGGTTAACATAGGCCAGAAGGTCCAAGGGCTCTTCTCTGCCAAGTGTAGTCTTGGATGACAGTGAAATGTGCTTAATTTGACAGTTTCATTTTAACATGTATGGGCAAAGTCTAGAAGGAGACGGCAGCAGCAGCAAGGGAGCAGAGTTGGATCGTTATAAGGTAGCTTTCCTGTTGCCTCAACTCAGTGCTCAGTACTAAAAATGGATACAAAAAATTACAGATGCTGACTCTTCACCCTAGCAATGAAATAATTGAACAGAGTGTCTTCAACACTAAGAAAATTCTCATAGGTTATAAAAACTAGCGTTTCACTATAAGTGTCAAACTCTGTGCCACACCTCTGGCATTACAGAAGCTGAAAGCTTGGGTGCAGCATTGGGGCTAGAAAACGTAAGGCTGGAAAACAGGGAAACTTTCTCCTTATTACTCTTTTCACAGTCTTTTTTTTAAATGTATAATAGAAGAAAGTTATGGCACTGATATGACTTCTGTGTCCTCCTCAAACTGTAAGAAATATGTTTATATTTCTGTAAGCATGTGGAAAATGCAGTTCCTCAAGCAGCCACTGAAGCAGGAGAGAGAAATAGGTGGTCAACAACAGGTTTAACTAGTGGAATCCTATCAGATGCATAGAGACAACCTGGCTTGTTAGGGGCTGTGTGCTAGTGGGGATGGGGAAGAACAACTCTTTGAAGGTACATGAGAACATCTGATCTCCGCTTGACTGCTTCTCCTGAAGAACTGTGAAGTGCATCTTTCTTTGCCAATACTTTGCTCTTCATCAGGTGATACAAAGCCATCGTCTGGTTTACAGAACATACCTAGGCACCAACTTCCATAAGCCTAGTGCATTCTCCAGGCTATATGGGGACAAGATTTTTTGGTCGAGTGTTGCCAGGCGTATTCATCGCCTAATAGGTAGGTCAAGCACAAAGTACACTGAAGGGTATAACTGTGTTGTCTTCTCCTCTCTAGGCTCTTGATAAGAAAGGACCACCTTGGCAGTTCAGCACTGGCCACTTTGCCACCATCACCCCCTTCTGCTCACAGTCCCAACATTGGGGAAGTTGCCCTCTCCATTTCACACAAGTGCACCCCAGGCACGCAGGGCAGTGAAGGGTTAATTTAATTAGTTCTGTGTGTGCTCAAAGAATTACAGGCAACTTCATTTAATTATTAAGTAGCCAATCAGGTAATCTCTGTATCTGATTAGCACGCTAATGAAATAATGTCTTCCAGTTCAAAGCTGTCATTCCAATCAGGAGACAGCCCTTCAGCTAGAAGGAAAAGCTGGCCAGGTTTCCATGGGCTCAAGGCTTTGGATTTTGGAGAGGGGATGGGAGCAAGGAGTGGAAACCTTTCTGCCTTCCCTCTCATCATCTCTATTCCTCTGCACAGAACAGCACAGCTCCTGCTTCCAGACGGGCAGGCACATTGGCTCCAGAGAGGCTCCCTGATGCTCCAGGCAAGCGTCCTGTGTCACCACCACCGCGTGTCCCTTCTCTCGCGCTCCCAGATGTCCAAGACGACTCCAGTCGACCAGAGCCCAGAGAGCGCCAGGCCATTAGCATATCTCCTAGGCACTGCCAACTGAGAGATCTGCTAAATATGTGGGGCATGACTCTGCTATGGTCCACATGGGAGAAGAGTCACACAGCAAAGCCATTATAGCACTAAGAGGAAGCCAGAAACCCTCCTCCCTCCCCCACGCCGCGCTCTGCTCCTGTGTCACATGCAGTTATTTCCAGCCTGGGGAAAAGTGCAAGGCGGCAGCTGTCACACGAGGCAAGGACTTGCCCCTTTTAAACAGGGATTTCAGGACTAAATGACCCATTACAATTAACACAGCTGCAAGAACTGGGACACTTCCACACAGCCCAGAGAGGGGCTTCCGGAGTGGGGGAGGAAAGGAGGAGACAAGCAGAGGGTTAGGATCGTACTTCCAAGACCTGGTGTGGAGTATCCCACCCCTCCAGTATTAAGTATTAGCTCAGCTGTCGTCTTCCAATTGCTATTCCTCAGCCTAAGCCAGTGAGGCAGCCGAGCCAGGGTGTGCAGCCCAGCCCAAACCCACCACACCACCTCCTCCATCAGCCCCTTGCTTGCACAACTGCGCCTGCTCAGACCCAGCTCAGAAACTCCCTTTCTCAAACAGCAGTGACGGCTACTTTATTGTGCAACAGCAGCACGGCTGCTTTTTGCCTAGCCACACACATGCTAACTTTTAATTAGCTAGCCCAGGTTTATCAGAAGAGCTGCAGCAGGATGTGGTTCAGCATGACCAAACTATCCCAGCGTTTATCCGAGGAGCCCAAAAGATGTTGCTGTCCACACTCAAGCCTGTGCTGCTGCATCTGTACTTCTATACATCCTCTACTGCCAGTTTAAATGCTAACTCAGCTCCTATTGCCTTTGCAACGCAGGGTAGGCATTCCCATTTCTGAGTGCTAAATCACCTTCGCGGTGATGCTTCCACTCTCCCGGTGCATTTCCCAGGAAAAGAGTGGAGCCCCCAGGATGTTCACACCAAACAGCACTAGTTTTGTTTAAGTCACCACACTGAAAACGAATACAGAGAATCCCAAGAGGAAGCAGAAAAATTGCAAGCAGTCCCCAGCCGGCCAGCCAGCCAGCCAGCTGGCTTTCTATGAGAATGCTGAAGTATTGACACCTTTTGTTGACCCTTTTTTTTCCTGAGCATATCCCACAAACAAGAAACAGCACTGCTGAGAGCAAAGACGTAGCTCACTCTCTTCTCTCTGCTGACCACAGCCATTCCAAATGAAGGAAACCGGTTAGATCAAGAAAATCAGGCTTGGACAGCACAAAAAGGCATCCACTAATAATCAATCCCTTCACAGCAGCCTTCCTGCCAACTGGCTATGGACTAGGCAATGATTATAAATTGTAGTTACTCCTCTAAGAAAAAACAACACAACATCATATGGCGGTCCATGCTCATCCTTTAATTCCAAAGCCAGTCCTGCTTACAAAAAAAAGACAAGTCTTTCTAACTGCCCATCCTGGAAAAAACCCAGGTGTGAAATCCAAAGCTGGGTTCCTCCCAGCTTGTGCTTCGCTATTCACAAAAAAAAACACCCCAAAAGTGATAAAACTTGTGCCATTAAAGTTAGCAGAAAATTCTAAAAATGCCAAGGGGGTGAGTTTATTGGCTACCAAGATACTATTGACACCCCCATATTTCTGGCATCCCGCTACCTCAGGAAACGCACACAGGAGAACCTGCCGAGGCAGAACTGCCCCACCACTTATTAACCAGCAGGCAGATGCAATTCGAGCCCGACTTAAGCGCAAGCGATTGAAGCGGCCACCTGGGGACCCGCATTCCTTGACAGCTCTGCCATGCACATTCCAGCCCCCTGGTCCCCCAGCCCTGAAACCAGGTCAGGGAGGCATAGCATGACCTGATCTCCACCTCTGATAGCACCAAGCCCTGTCCCATCCCTTCTTGCCACCCTTGCCACAGTCAGACCACATGCGCCGCCTCTCGCCCTGCCAAAAAGCGCAGAGCAAAAATACAGATACCCATCCACACATGTGAAGGGACTCCCTCTCAATGCCACAGCTATTTGCGGATCAGCCATCATCCAAAACTTCCCAAAATGAGAAAGTCCAGGCGTTTGGCAGGTCAGACACTACAGTGAGTAGTTTGTTCTGCCGAGGGACTCGTAACACCCTCCCAAATTACACATTGCCCTTTATGGGACGCCACAGCAGCTGGAATCAGCTCCCTTCTCACATTCCTTAATAAGCACTTCCATCAGAGAGCAGGGTGGATGCAGGGCATCAGCTGCAGTTAATCATAACCAAGAGCTGGGCTCCCTTTCCCCATGCTCCACAGCACTATCTGCAGTCTAAGAATATCCAGCACCACCCAGCCTGCTGGGGCAGGGGGAGTCAAGTGGTCCGAGCTCCCAGCCATCACAGGTCTCCCTGTTACAGGAGACTTTCACTCTGCCTCCCCCAAGCAGCAGCCTTCAGCAGGGCCCCTCGATAGCTGGTTGAGATCCTACAGATCATGGAAAGATAATCCATTGCACTACTAATACACTACTGCAGCTGTCCATAGAGAAAATCCCCTTTCAACCAAAAAAAAACCCTCAAGCCCTTTGATCCTCTCCAACACACAATTATCTTAAGGGCAAAATAGTCTTCTGTGCCTCGGCACCTTGTATCGGGCTGAAAGAAAGGAAATTGAGACTGCTATTCCCTGTTTATTCTACATGGCTGCCCCGTCCAACAAGGCAAGCCGCTCAGGCTTCTTCAGCCCAGGCAAGTAAATCCTGATGGATAGATACCTGCATTGCTGGGTGACCAGAGCCTAAGGGAAACTTTTTTTGGGGAAACGGGTTTGTTTGTTTGTTTTATTAAAAGAAAAGCATGAATTTCTAAGAAAGATAATAAAATTTTGCACTATCTTGTTTTTGTGCAAGACTGTCAGCTACAGTGAAGTTTAACTGATTTCAACTGCACGTTCAGGTCTGACTTTGGAGGGAACAATTTGAAGGATCACCATCAACTTCAATTTCAACTTTTTCTAACCAGGACATTAAAGAAAAAAGAAATATAGCAAGCCTTGATATAGTAACAAAAAAGGACCCCCAAAACCCTTTTACAGAGGCTGGTAAGGGTTCTTCCCCAGGTGCCCCCCTTGCTGCGTGACCTCTTGTTACCTGTGCAGTCTCACTCCACCTGCTACCCAGGGCTGCAGTGTGATAAGCATTTCTTTCAGCAGAAGGGTCAGCTATAAAAAGCCCTTCCCCTCCCCGCCGCCTGTTCCCATTCCCAAGCCGCTGCTTCAGTCATGCTGGTACAACCCTTTTGTGGGGCTGCGGAGGGAGCTGGCTGGGGGAACCACTCCTGGTTAGATGCAGCTTGCTTAAAGAAAAAAGTGTTGTGGTTTTTAATGCGGGTGAGCAGTTTTACTGCCATCTGTGACGGGTGGCAGGAGCTGCTGTGGGAAGGCAGCTTGAGAATTGATGTTCTCTGGTTCCACCAGACATCGCTCATGAGTCTGCACTAACAACACAGGGAGAATGGCCACGTGATGTCAAACCCTCCGGTGAGGAATACAAAAATAGGAAAGAAAAAAAAAAGTCACTGCTTTACCACCCTGAAATCCTACTAATTTCAGAGGTACTTACAACTGTACTTTACTCAAGGATTTTTAGAAAACTTATCTAAAAATTCCGACAAAGTATTACTCCTTGTGCACATTTCTCCATCAATCAGCCATTGGTAAGTTTTGAACTCTTGGCTGACTCAACCAAAAGCAACAGGAGTGCTAGAGCCTTGGACACACAATTTCTATAGAGTGCTCACCATACTTGGCCCCTGCAATCATCCCAAACATGTTTACATGCCAATGCACACAAGTGGCCTGGGAGCTGCATGGGACAAGACACGACCTTTGCGGAGAGGAGGATGCAGAAAAGAGAAGTAAAGAGAAGCGCAGAGAAATGTCGGACATGGGGATGCGAAGGGCTGCCATCCTCCGTGTCCAGACTGGGAACCCTTCAGAAACCAGGACTTACTTTTACTTGCAAGTGCAATGTGGTTTGCATTTGAAAATGCATTTCACTTTTACAGAGCGTCCTTAACATGACTTATTCAGGTGCCACGAAGCATCCTATGTGTTGGGGCGGTAAGGGTTAGGCCTCAGTGAGGTCTTAAAATACCACAGGAAAGCATGGAAGGGGTCTTGCTTGCTAGGCTTTTTTTTTCCTTGCTTATTTTTCAGCGTTTGAACCTTCCCAGCACACCAGAAGAGGGAGCCTTTGACTCCTCTCCCATGCTCATCATTTGTTTTATATTAGCAACAATGACAAGCTCTATTAAGAGTCAAGCTCTTTTAAGTGAACTCTCACCCTTTGCCTCCTAAAACAAACAAAAAACCCAAGCAAGAAAAAAAAAACCCACAACCCTCTTTGCCTTGTGTTATGGATATATAAATATTTTTGCTGCCACCCAACCCCCTGTGTACAGGGCTCACCAGAAATGAGGAAACTAGCTCTGCCTTCCAACCTTTTGGCCATGCAAAGCTCCAGCCCCTTTACGGCAGGCTTAGCTGGAGAGAAAGAGCCAGAGCATAACGGCTTTACCAATGAGGAGGAAAAAGACCCTCCAGAGCTCCTTTTACATCACCAGCCACAGCAACCAGAACTAAACTAAGGCTAGAGTTTCAAGAGCCACAGTGGATCAACCTGGCAGCTCGTGGCCACCGAAAGCACGCGGCCCCGCTCCCACCGCAGCACTGCAACCCCCCAAAAGCCCAGCCAGGGCCCAGCGAGCAGCTGGGCTACTGCCAGGGAAGGGGCCGGCCACAAAGTCAGAAGCACAACGAGGGCAAGAGATTGAAAGGGACCAAGATCGTCCTTCTGGCAGCCGAGATCGTCCTTCTGGCAGCCGGCAGCCACCAAAACCAAAGCTTCGGGTTTCACCGCTCGCTCCCTCAGCAGCGCCTCAGCGTGCCTGCCTTCCCACCGGGCTGAACACACCAGCTCCACCACACCAGTGTAAAAACCAACAGAGACACCACCCCCCACGACCACCCCCCTGTTGCTGAGCTAAGCTACCTTATATTAATGTATATATTCTTCCCTATATTAGGGAAGAGCTGAACCAGTGTAAGTACATCTACAGTGAAGAGCTTGAACTGTTTAAATTGGATCAGTCCCAAAATTGTGTTAAACTGGTGGCCTGGTCCAGGGCAGAGGTGGCCTGAGGACCATTACACCCCTCAGGTTTCAAATTGTTCAGTATTAACTTTACATACCGCCCTCTCCAGCCCAGCCCTCAGCAGCCCTACCCTGGATGATACCAGCAGCTTTGCTTTTTTAGTGGAGAGCTGGTGTTTTAGCTAGGGATTTACAGGATATAAAGAGTTCATCAAGAAGTTGAGCCAGCTCTGAAACCAGTTGCCACATTGGGCTGCGAGGCCACCTCGGAGCAAAGCAAAGACCTTGACTGCCATCAGCGCGTAGCGTCAAGTTATTCCCCAGTCCCCAGTAAAGGCGGACTTAAAAGCCCCCCAAAAAGCAGAAAAATGTGCGTTCTGGCAGTAAGCAAACCACACTTTCCCCCATCAGCTGTTTTCTGTTCCTCACACAAAAGGCTGCAAAACCCCTCCTAATTGCAGGAGCCCTCCACCTAACAGACCCTGCTCCCTCCTCCCCAGGAACTGGGGGAGAACTGGGGCACAATAGGAAGGAGACCGGCTAAAGGGAATAGATCTGTTAAATTAACACATTTTCTGTCAACCAAATCAGCTGCCCCTAGTGCTATTGTTGGTGAAACAATGGAGACCCCAGGAATGGGCACCCATTAAAAGGAACAAGCCTGCTGAAAGGATACACTCTGAGGCACAGCCTTGTGTGTTTAACAGGATTCTCTACTGTAAGGAAGGAGGAATCACTAGGCTGCATTGTTCCCACCACCACAGCAGATGCTGTTGCTTCTGGTAACGAGGGGGAAAAAAATAATAATTTTCATACCTACCTACAATAAGGTTTACACGATAAACTTTTAATTCGGGAATTTTTAACTGCCTGGCTGTTGTCATTTCTGCCTTTAGCCCTTTTCTTGAGGAGATTTTTGCCTGAAAGAAGTCTATGAAAGCATCCATTGCCATTACAAAAGTTAATTCTTCACCCTTCATGCAGGCACTTAACAGATGCCAGGGGCAGAATGGCACAGCTCTGCCGGCATTATCGCTGGGAGAGAAAGACCGCAGTTAAGACGGTCTACATATAAAGCTGCAACACTTTAAAGGTGTTACATTTAGCTGGTTTGGTTAGAACAAATTCCAAAAGGAACCAACTTTTGAGGCCTAATTTAGATGCGCTATGCAGGCGTTTACCTCTACTGCATTGAATTGGTATAGGTTTGTGGTAGCGAGTCTTTGTAAACAAAGCAAACTGCGAAGTCATATTTAAGCTACTACACAAAACATCTTTTTTTTTTTTCTTCTTCCTAGCAGGGAAAGACTTGCACCAGATTATCTTAAATTGTTTTTTAAACAAGTTCTGCTTAAAGCATTAAAACTTGTGGGCACACAAACACGTCAGCTAACGCCAGACATAATTTTCAGAGTCAGCTGCGCTAGCAGAAGAGGCAGTTGCCTCCAACTACTAACACCACAGAAAATCTGTAATGTCAACCTCCGCGTACCCCATCCAAATCTCAAAAAGTCTTACCGCGTTCCTCTTCCTCTTCTGCCTTCGACTGCTACAGCCATTCCCCAACTCCCCTGTCACCTAACTCACATCCATTCAAAATGTTGCTGTCAAAATAACCTTCCTCATCCATTGTTCAGACACCCTTTGGCTGCGTGCAGTCACTTCTTGCTTCTTTTCATAGGCTTAAGATAATGTTTTAACTCGCATATCAGCCTCCTGAACTACCTATTCCTTCTTTTTGTATCCAATTACACCAGAGTCTCATTATATAAGACTAACTTGTTAAAAAGTTTAAGATTTACAGTTGGGAAAGATGTGACTTGCATTTGAAATGGAAACTGATATAATGCTTACCAATTTGCAGACCACTTGAAACAACAGCTCTGAGAAGTATCTCTCTGCCTCCCCCTCCATTAATCTCAATGAACTCTAGAGCCCAATACTGACATGTAGAGTGCTAATGATTCTATTATGAACAGAATAACTAAGGCAGGAAAAGCGAATACCAGCAAAGTAAGAACTGCTGCTGGAAGAGATGCAGGGAGAGGGATGAGGCGCTCTCAAAGCAACTAAACCAAACCGTGGATGGGACAGGTAGAAAGAACAATGAAAACAATACTAACCCTCCATTTCATTTTGTTTTTTAAACTTGATGTTCAAACAACGAATACCCAGCTTGAACCCTCTACTCCGATGAAGCCAATGCTGCCCGGGGGAAGCAGAACCACCGTGGAGTGACTGTGGTATATAACCCGAATTTGTATGCTGGTCTGTAAATGTATCCCTCTGCACAATAGGGTTGACACTTTCTTTTCAGCGTGTCTGAAGTCCATCATTTCTTCCAACCCTGCCTACTCGCCATACAGAGCCTCTCCCTGCGCTGCCAATTACTCTACCTTTCCTCAGACAATTTGCTTTTCCTAAAGCCAGGTGCTTTGTGGGAGAGTGAAGTTTTACTGAGCAGATCTATTGTTTGCTCTCGTTTCAGTCAGTGCCCACTCCCTTCCACTTCAACCGTTCCCTACTGCCAACGGGCAAAGGGACAGACATCCTAATGCCTGAATTATTCTACTGAAAGGACGTTTAAACTCAGACTTACCCTCTCTGAGTAGACCTGACCTACATGAATTCACTGGCATTTTGGTCAGCTTGCTGCACCTACTTGTCGCATATATCCTAGATTCTAAATTCTTCCGATCAGAAACTATCTGGCCATCTCTGCTATCATACAACATGACGAGGCACCAGCAGATACTGCAATACAAATAATAATGCAGCACCGGACCGGGATAGCTATCGAGGGGTGAAGGCTTAGCACTCAGGTACTGGTACCACACTGCCTGTGCAATTAAACCCCATACAAACCACTGGCACAACAGGAATGTTCTGCCATTTTAGTGTCATGGATCACAAGGGACCCACCCAGAGGGCACAGAGCAATGGGCTCCACAAAGAAATTTTAGCAGGACCTACCATGACAGGAAAGTGGAGGTCAAAGCATATTCAGCCATCCTGTCCCCAATCAGATAAATAATTTTTTCCAAGTATTAAAATCCTAACACATTTAGTGTTTAGCACGTTAAAAAATATTTTTGTCGCTTTTAAAGCTGTATCTGGTTTGCACAGATAGAGAAAACCCTGTTCTTTGCTTTCTCCTTCACATGGCTGCAGCACAGCTCTCCCTCCCTCCACACTCTTCCTCCTCCTGGGGGACCCATGGGAGCAGTAGCAGCCGCTGGCTCAAAACAGCCACATAATATTCCTGACAGAAAGAGCCTGTTAAAGAACTGACATGGCAGATACCACACTACAGGAGGAAAAAGGTGGGCAAGAGCAGCAGTGCCCTGTCTGTGGGTGGGAGGAGTGTAGCTAAAGGTAGAGCCAGAGCCTGAAGTGCTAGAAGGGGCAAGAGGCGAGGAAAAGCATCTTAAAGCCGTAGTGAAGTTAACAGCAGAGGCAATTTGCCCAAAGGCACTTTTAAAAACCACAGGAAAAGATTTATGTTTTCCCTGTGTAATGTGGCTTTTCCCCCCTTTCCAAATAAACTAAGTTAACAACAGTGTTTTGACTATTTTCAAGCACGTTCTGGAAAGTCACCTCCCCTCGACCTACCCGGGCAGAAGTTCCTAAATGTTTTAGCCCACAGCTCCTGGAAGCACATGCCAAAGAGCTGGGTGGCCGAGCCACGCTGGCTTCTGTCCAGTGTTTTCAAGTTGTGCTGAAATACGGTTGAAAACGTTAAATATTCTCCTAATATTTTCAATACAAGCAATCCCTGCAGCTGCCAGGAGGATATTTCAGTCGCAGAGAGGAGGGCACATGGCCAGGAGAGACTTTGTCACAAGAGGTGTCCCACATTACAGTCCGGTCTTGAAGAGGGAAACAAATCACTCCCTATCATCGCCTGCACTGACTTGACTGTGGAAAGCATCCGTTCTGCCCACCAAGGCATGCCTACCAAGAAAATGATGTGCCCTGTACAGCCAGACCTCCTCCCACTGGAGTACTGTTAGAGTAGGTAAGAACAAACCCACTCGATGCAGATGCTACAAACCACTGAGACAGAAGCCACGACAACCAAACCAACGCAAGTAAAAGCCCACTTCTGAAGTGGCACGAAAGTTTTGTACAGCAGATGGCTGACAAGGCAGCCATTTAAAAGGGGGGGGGGGAGGAAAAAAAAAAAACCCAACCCACCCCAGAAGGCAGAAGCGCTTTGCCATCCCCAGAGATCCACGTAAAAACACGGCGTGAAGCCGAACGTGTACCGGAGCACCCGCTCCTGGCCCACTGAACTTTTGACCCGCTGGCGGTAGCTGAACCCCTCCTGAGTCCATCGCCGGGCGATGCTGCGGCGGAGGTTTGAAAAGAGGAGCCCTGCGCCTCGTCAGGCGCCTGCATCTGCTGGAGCCAGCATGGGGGCCGGCTGCGCCCACCCCCTCCCCGAACAATGCCCAGGGCCCGGCCTGATGGATGCGCTTCTTTCTTTCAGTTTTGGACACCCCTTCCCCATAGTAGTCTCTGGCTACGCACTGGTCCAGCAAAAAGAGAAACAAAACATCTGCTTCCCAGGTTTCCGACATCCAGCTGCTGATGGCAGCCCCGCATCTGGAAGCTTCACCTTCTTTTGGGCCAATAAGTAGAGGGCAAGAGGTTTGCATATAAAAAGACAAAAAAAAAAAAAAAAAGAAAAAAGCTCTGCGCTTCCTCCCTGTACTGAAGCCCCCAAACTTCTCAAATGCCATCAACAAATCTGCTGGGCACAGGAGGGATGGGTCCAGATGGCCTGTCGTCACAGAGCCTTCCAGCTAGCTGTGGGCAGACCCACCAGAGGAAAAAAAAAAAAAAAACCAAAACCAAAAAAATTAGGGAGGGGGGGACAGGACGAAAACAAAAGATAACTACAGCCTTTTCTTTTTTTTTTTTTCTTTTTTTTAAACATACTGAAAGATCAGGTTTTGTCTGGTTTAGGGACTGCAGAGACTGTAGCAGTGAAACTCTAACCTCACCCTCCTCTAAAGTTGGGGGGGAGGGAGAGAGCAGAGGTTATTTGTTATGAGCAGAACTAAGGTTTGTCTAAAATTTTCACTTTTTGTAACAATGTTGTAAGAGTTTAGCACCAAACTCCCTGCTGGAGATACACTAGTATCAGAAAAAGGAAAAAAAAACAAAAAGAAAAGCCACCCACCAGGTCTTATCTTGGGAGGAGCTCAGCCCTCCTAGGAAGAGAATATCTTCCAAAGCTGACTGCATCCAGCGTAAGGCCATCCCTTAGAGATACGGGACACACTCGGGCAGACATTTGCCATGAAGCCTAAGGAGTTTGTGCGTGACCACCCTCCAGCTGAACCCCCCGAGGTGAGCCACCCCGGCTCTCCAGTTCTGCTCCCACACAGAAGAAAACAGGTTCATTCAAACCACCTGTTTTACTTTGCATCCAAATGGATCGGCGCCCCTCAGTTACCCACGAGGGACAGTAACTCTTGAGGGAAGGGGCAGTAACTTCTCAAACTGCTCTGTTCAGCCACGAGCACGCCTCCCCCCAATAACTAAAGCTAAAGCAAGAAAATGTCACTTGTAGATGAGCGCAGTTTCAATTTTTGATGGTTAGCTAGGGTTTTATTTACCCCAAGTCCTAGTGTTTCGCCAAACCCCTAGAACTGCTACCCCTGTTTTATTCAGGTGCCCCTGAAGCTCAAAGCCCATCTCGGAGGCAGCAGTGAGACAGCCAGAGCGGGCGCTGACACTGTTAGATCCAAAACCAAGGGGGGAGCCTTCTTTATGCAGCCAAATAAAGTACAAACAAACAAACAAAAAAAATCACACAGAGCAGCACTCTTACGAAAAAGAGAAGTCTCTTCGCTGACCATTGGCTTCACACCACTAACTGTTTGGGCAAGCTCTTTGTGCGAAGCACCGTTCCCAGGCATCCCTGAAACCAGTGATGAGACTGGAACAACCACGCCGGGCAAGGGGTAACAAGATGGTGAGCTTCAAGGAACGGCAAGTTTTGAAACGGCCCGCGCTGGACTGCTCACACCGTGCCGGGGAAGGAGATTTACCCCGCGTGCCTGAAGACGCCGAGTTCTGACAGCCGCACCCGTCCTCTCGCAGCATCCCGGTTTCAACCGCGACTTCCACCATCGCTCGGCCAAACGCCATCCTCGAAAACCCGTTTCTGCCAAGCGCTGCAGGCCATCCACGCGCTCGGAGGGTTTTGGCGATGTTTTTGACGGGTTCCCTCTGCTCTGCACCCCCTCAGCACCAACCCACTCACACTCCTTATCCCAGCCAGCCCCC
>VZTV01057505.1:0-10250 GCA_013400875.1 Anhinga rufa
AGGGCTCTGTAATCCTTCTTGGTGCTCCTCAGGCTGCTCCTGGCTGCGTCACTGGTGCCCGCGTGAAAGAACAGCAGCAGATAATAGTCAGTGGACTGTGCGAGGCTTGGTAGTCTGTCGGCGACGTCCCTGATAGGAGCCCTGGTAAGCAGCACGCCTCTAGAGAGCGCATCAGGTTGGCAAACGGGTGACTCCGCTCCTCTCGGAAGAGTCGCCCGCTGCTGTCACCCGTCGCCTTTTCTTACTGCGCTGGTCGTTGCACGGGGAGCAGGTCGGGCTGCTTTACTCGGCTCCAGCGTCTCTCCTGGTGCGACGGGTCTTTCCCCTTCAGTCTGCGGAGCAGCGAAGCGGTTCTGCAAGGGCACCTCAGGCTTCGGGGGAAGCCTCTTCCTCCTGCTGGTCCTTGCCTTTGCAACCGTCCATTCGCCTGCATTTTTGGCCCCCCTCTCTTCTGCGTATGCCACTGGGGGAGATTTTGGCTGTGGGTCCACAGCAGACCGCGCTCGGAACCAGCCACCTGACTCCTCCTCCGCCTCCCTGATGTTATATAGCCTTCTCACCGGCTGTGTAACATCCCCATGGCACACCTTTTGCAGGCAGCTCTGCCGCCTCTCCCTGCCCCGGGAGGAAGGTCCCGGCACATCCCGCAGTCTGAGGTCTGTGCTGCAGCCTCTCCCTTTGGCAGCTCTGTCTGGGTGGATGCATCAGCCACTGCTGGGGTAGGGGGTGCAGAGCCCCCAGCCGGAGCTGCAGCCTTTGCTCCCAGATGGGTGCCTGCTACTTCAGTTATCCACTTGGGTGTTGCTTTGTGCTGCGGCTGCTGGAGCTTCTCTGCTAGCTGGTGGATGATATCTTCGGCAGATTCTTTCCTTACTCTGATGGATATTGGCAGTACTTCAATAACTGACCAGCCAAGGTATTTTTGCTCATTCAGCTTTCCTTGAGAAAGCATTGGCACTCGCTTTTCTCTTACAGAGGTGGTTCTGTGCTATGTGGTCCTGATTTTCTTTGGATCCTGAGCTCATGCAACCCCAGGCAATGCTACAGGCTTGGGGAAGAGTGGCTGGAGCTGCCCGGCGGAGAAGGGCCTGGGGGTGCTGGCTGACAGCAGCTGGGCAGGAGCCAGCAGCGTGCCCAGGTGGCCAAGGGGGCCAGCAGCACCCTGGCTTGTGTCAGGGGCGGTGTGGCCAGCAGGAGCCGGGCAGGGATGGTGCCCCTGTGCTGGGCACTGGGGAGGCCGCCCCGCGAATGCTGGGGTCAGGTTTGGGCCCCTCGGGACAAGAAGGACATGGAGGGGCTGGAGCGTGTCCAGAGAAGGGCAGCGGGGCTGGGGCAGGGTCTGGAGCACAAGTGTGCTGGGGGGCGGCTGAGGGAGCTGGGGGGGCTCAGCCTGGAGAAGAGGAGGCTGAGGGGAGCCCTCATCGCTCTCTGCAGCTGCCCGAGAGGAGGCTGTGGNTTGGGCTTGATGAACCTCGAGGGCTTTTCCAACCTTGATGATTCTATGATTAGCGTGGTGCTCACTTCAATGTTCCCGTTGTGATGGCCTGTTTTGTGTTCACTTGGTATACAGCCTGCGTGCCATCTCACCGCCAGTTTCCCAACTTCTGTGTGAAGTACTGAGCAGATAGAGCTGAAGCACAAAGCTGACATGAAGTCTTGCTCTGATGATTGCGACATCAGAGGAACAGCATGGTGCTAGAGAGCTGTAATTTCCCTTTGTTAGTTAACTCGGTAACTCCTCTAAAAAAAAAAAATGCAGAAAAAAGGAGGGTTTTTACTGACTTTCCTGGTCATTTGGCTTTGTGGTGGTTAAAAGCATGGTTGCAGTTGTTAAGGAGACTTACCTGTCTACAAGAAAACTGTGCAAAGGACCCTTTAAACACCAAAAAGTAGTAGTGTCAGCTGGAGCCATTCCGTGAGAAGCTTGATTGTTGGCAGCTGTAGGCACGGGGCTCTTCTTGTCCTGTAAAGTTCTGTGGCGTCCTATCTGTAAATGTGCTTGTCTAGCACACGTAAAACCTGCCACCTCAAAGTGCCAGGAGGAAGCTGATTCTCTTCCCACGTCACTGAATGCAAACTTAACGAAGGTTTGGTGGGCTGGTGTCATTAACTAGAAGGATCTGGCCTGCAGAAGAGCACTTAGTTTTTTTCCGAAAGGAAGTCTTTGTACTTAAACTACAGAAAAAAAGGAAGGAGGAAAATAACTGGCATTGGGCAGCGATAGAGCTGTGTCAGACGTGTAGCTGTGGTCTCATTCCCCTGCCAGGTTACACGAACAGTTTAGTTCAGGCACTGTCTGAAGAATGATTTCTAGCAGTCTTTGTTACGACTCAGGGAAACGCGGGACACCGAGACCTCTAAACGTTAGCCTGGACTTGAAACAGCCTGGAAATACAAAAGTGAAGTAGGCATTTACTGCTTGTCGAGGGAGACGTGTAAACCTGCCTCTTATCTCATTTTAGCATGCCAACGAAGACGTGGAGAGGATGCTGTTAGGAAACAAGTGTGACATGGAAGATAAAAGAGTTGTCCCTAAAGCAAAAGGCGAACAGGTAAGTGTCGGACAGAAACTGGCTTACTGAAGTAAGCAAATCCGTGCCAAAGCTCCCCGCCATCTCCGGGCGGTCGAGCTGCCGCGACGGGACGTGCCAGGGAAGGAACAAGGCGGCTGGATTCGCTAACGGTTTGCAAGCCCAGGGAGTGTTTTCTCGGAAGCTGCGTTGCAAACAGCTGCCACGAATGGGATGAGTTCAGCCGCAGTTTCTGCTTTCCTTGATAACTAGAAATGTTCAGGCATCCTTTGTTAAGTTACTTACCATGTGACAGGCTTCTATGGGATCTGTCATCCTCTGTTCAGACGTTGACTTGTGATTTAATACACTTTAATTGCCGTTTCTGAATCATTAAGTTCCAAATCTTCTTTTGTGACACTTTGCCTAGCTAGTACTTCTGGTGCCTGCTGCGGCTGAAAGAATATTACATGCTTATAAATGCCGCTAATCCCGAAGTTACAGCAGCACTGCGGGTATAACTGTACAGTAACGCTAACCTCCTTCTTTCTTTTTTTGCTTTAGATTGCTAGGGAGCATGGTATTAGGTTTTTCGAAACTAGTGCAAAAGCAAATATAAACATTGAGAAGGCATTCCTCACATTAGCAGAAGACATTCTTCGAAAGGTAGGTGCTTCCAGGATTCCTTTGGGGGGAAAAAAAAAATCCTAACATTTCGGCTCCTGTTGCTTTTGATGTTCACCTGAACCGTTGCAGCTGTTGGCTTTGGCGTGCTGCGACAAACGAGTCCCTGAAGGAGGGGTATCGTACATCTGAAGCTTCTAAAGCTAGTTAGACGTAGAGGGATTTGCATACATCAAAGAGCCAAGGAACATAAACCCGTAGCTGTTTGGCCCTCAAACCCCTGCTTGTGTCATACACGTCCTTGGAGTTAAAACATTTCAGTTGGCGCGGAGGAGACTTGTCCTTCCCCTGCCACCGTCTCCATCCATACGCCGCGATGTCTAAACTCTCCTGTTGGGAAGAGTTTAGATGTGGTTGATGGAACAGATGAACGAGCTCTGTCACGTCCTACCTTGTGTCCAAGCCTCTGCATCTCGTTGGAGGTTTTATTGGGCGGTTATATTGCAACGGAGGGAGGAAGGCGGATCACCAGTTCATCCCGGTGGTTGGCTCCCCTTCCTGAAACGTGCAGCGTCCCATAAAGGTGGCCGTCTTTTCTGTGGCCCGTATGCAAATCTTTGTATGCCCAGCGCTACAGGGTACTGCTCTACTTGTATCCCTGATATCTTTCATCAGTAGGAAATGCATCAGCTTCCGATAGCTGCCGTTGTTTTGCCGTGGGACTGAGCTGGGCTGGGTACGTGGCTGGCTCCAGGGCTGGTCCCAGTTAGCTGGCGCACTCCCATAGCCCAGGACTTTAGACTCCCCCAGTGACCCCTGTGCTAGCACGCTCCCGCTTAGGATCGGGCCATGCAGCGCTGAAACTCTGGAGCTCAAGAAGTGTGGGCTGGCCCATTCTAGCATACGTGCTTTTGCTCCTAAACGAATGACCCTACGTGGTTTTCCAGTGCTCCAGCGCAGCGGTAGGGCCGGCCCCGTATCGAGGCTGCCGTCGTCCCCGTCCTCCACCGCTCTCCTGCCCGAGTGCTATTGGTAACGTCATCCCAGTTCATCGGTGAGAAATTCAGCGCAGGGTCAACGCTGAATCTTTTCGCAACCCTTTTAAATACACATCTGCCCGACAACGTCTGGGTTCGCCGTTGCAGTTCCGAGTTGTTTCTTAATTGGGTTTTGACAAGCTTTATGTGAGAAACTGGATGAAGATTTGTTGGAAAAATGGCTTGGAAAACAAACTGGATGGCCTGTGGTGAGCCGGAGGTCAGGCTAGCCACTCTCACCGGCCCTTTTGACCTTTGAATTTTTATATTTTGGCCTCAGTGTATTTAGCTGGAGAACGGGGCGGGTTGCTTTTGCAAGGCTGTGCCAAAGGGGATAGATAATAAGAGGAATAGAGAGCTGAAACTGCAGTATTCTCATGCATGTTTAGGTTAGTTTCTAAACAGCTGAAAGTAGATGTTAGCGTCTGATCAAAACCACTGCACTTTGAATTTTGCTTTGGTCTAACCAAGTTTACATCCCGTGACGCAGACGAGCCTGTTTTGTCCGCTGCCTCGGAAACTGGTGCCCTGGTTAACTGGAAGGCAGATGCTTTGGAACAACCCCTCTTTCTCCATGAATTACTCTGTGGTTTTTTAAGGTCGTTAGTTCATGTAACTTAACTTCAGCTTGCGTCGGCTCTAGGCTGTGATTTACTTACTCCACCCCTCAGTTCTAAGGGGGACCCAGGCAACAGTTTTAGTTTACTTTGGGGTGGTCCAAGTCCAAAAGATTTTGTTTTTTTCCCAGTTCTTGTTTATTTAAAACGTATCAAGCCCGCCTTGAGTTGGTCTTGCATACTTCTGCTGGCAAGGGCGGGAGGATTCCCCGCATTTCTGTGGAGCCCTTTGTCCGTAGTTTATTCGCAATATTATTTGGTGATTAAGTCTTTTTGTAAGCCGCTATCTCTTCAGCTCCGAACGCTTGATTTCAGAATGCCTAAGAGTCATCTAACTTTTTTTTTTTTTTTCCCACTTCTCTCATTGCAGACCCCTGTAAAAGAGCCCAACAGTGAAAATGTAGATATCAGCAGTGGAGGTGGGGTGACAGGCTGGAAGAGCAAGTGTTGCTGAACCTTCTCCTATATCACCAATCGGCATCCACCGCCCCTTTTTTCTCGCTGCAAAACAAACCACTCTGCCCGTTTTTAACCTTAAACCAATGTTTTGTTCCTCATCTTAACAAGCTCCCGTCTCCCTTGGTTTAGGACAGCTTGCCTACTATAATTTTCTCAACAACGTGTATAGGAAAATCATCTCCGTGACTTCATTTTTTTTTTTTTCATGTACCTGCTCAACTTACCACTACGTTTTGGTTGTATTATAGTCCCGTTCCTCCTGACATTAAAACATATAGCAATCATATTCAACTCTATTCCGCAAATTGTATAAGAATAAAAGTTAGAATTAACAATTTATTTTGTACAACAGTGGAATTTTCTCTCATGGATAATGTGCTTTAGTCACCGTATTCTCTAGATGCATCAGCAAAAGAGCCAGGAAAACACTCATTTTCGCCTTGAGTATGTGAGTGGGGTTTATTTTGTCCTGTGCCTTATGTGGAAAGGAACTTTTGGTTTCACTGTTTTTTATTTTTCCTTAATTTCTGGTGGAAGCGTGTGCAGGAGACATACCATCCATACCTGACCATTTCAGAGTACCGAACTCTTTTGCGATTGCTTTCTGTAATTGTTGGTGTAATGCATCGAGGACAAAGGGTGGTGCAAAAACTAAACAAACAAAAAAACAAACGACATTTAATCTGCTGTGTCTCCTTTTTGGTGATCTAGCCATTCAGAACTGTTCCTGCTGCCATTTTTTCTCCCCCCTCCCCCCCCCCTTCACTCGCAGCTCTTTCCTTTTGCCTGCATGCTGCTTTTCTTTGCATTTCTTCCTGGTGTGATGTGTTAATTAAAAGGATGGCAACGTGGTATGTTCGCCAAAAACTTAATACGAAGCACTGATTTAGCTTTCAAGGTAAAAATGTTGAAGATACCTACTAATTTCCCTCTAGGCGATGTCAGTTCACTAGTATATCTCCTCCCTCCTCCTGCATAGCCGTTGGGTTTTATGATATGGAAGAGTTATTTGCATGCACTAGTTTTCTATGGAGGGTGATGTGGTTGTCTACTTTATGTGTATGAATATAACATGCGATTCCCAAACTGACAGCAGTTAACATGAACTTTTAAGTTCTCTCTTACCGTTAGCCGCTCCAACAAGCTGTTCGGGAGCCAGCAAAAGGCTGAGCGAAACTAGATTTTAAAAAAAAAGAAAGGAAAAAAGGAAGAAAAAAAAAAAAAAACGAAGGAAAAAAAATAAGAGGTTGGCGGTTTAATTTATTACCTCCCTGAAAACTTTCCATTTTCCAGTGTTAAAAGCCGAGTCGCTGGCGCGTGGGCCAGCCTTGCCCCCGCCGGGCCAGGCTCCGCCGTACCGCTCCGAGAGGCCGGGGGTTCGGGACTGCCGGGCTGCTCCGGCTCCGTCGGCCGCTCCTGCCCAGCCCAAGCGGCCCTGGGAGGCCTCGCGCTTGAAACACCGCCTAGGAGAGCTGCTCCAGCCAAGGACAGAGGAGACCTTGAGTAGGCGCTTCTCCCTCCCCACGCCTCGCCTTTAACGCTGGACACGCTCGTGCCCCGCTCTTGTCCGCTCGCGTTTTTGGACTGTCTCCGGTAAATAATTAAAGTAGTAAGTGACGCTGATTTAATTTTAATGAAATGACGGTGTTTTAACATTTAACTTCTAGTTTTGAACGGCTTCCCCCCCCCATAGTAACTTGACCGAGGTGTCTCCCTCTTCCCTCCGTATCTTGGCATTTTGTCTCGGTGTGTGTTAACCCTTCCCCAGTCGAGTGGCTGTCGGGGTCGGGCAGGGCCCCGGGATGTCTCTGCCCGTCTCCTCCCGTCCCGCGCCTGCCGGTCCGCGTTGTAAATAAGAGTACGGCTACCTTTTGGTTAAACCTGCACTTTCTAACGTTATCAAAAAGGGAAAAAAATGGAGAATTATACATCATGGGGTTGGTTGTTGGTTTTTTTTCTGTTTGTTTGTTTGTTTGTTTTTTGTATAATCCTTGTTTTAAACATGAGCTTTTTATTTGCCGCCAGGGGCTTGGCTCCCTCTGTGTAAATCCCTCGGGAACCTTTGTAGACGCTGTGTTCGTTGCAAGCCAACAGGTAGAGGACAGGCCACTCGCTGGTACTACCAGCTACCGCCTCCGTTTCCTATTCTCCTTACCGAGTTAATAAACTGAAATCTTTCTAGTCGGTCTACTTCTGTTCCTATGAAAACCACGAATTGTAACCGCGTGGCTCGGCTTTGTTCTGTGTTGTGGAGCGCGAGGCCCAGCCGAGGAGGAGCGAGCGACGAGAGTCGATGCAGATGCTAAACGAAAAAAAAAACAACCCACAATTAATAATAATCATGTTGGAGGAATTTGCATAACTTTATTTCTGCCGGTATCTAAAACTTCCTGCTAGCTAGCGAACTAACTGCTTGTGAAACCTCTACTTGGAAGACACCCCCCTCCCCAGCCCTGTGCGTGGAATAAAGCCTAAGGCCAGAAAAGGGTGCGAAAGCCGCTCCGCCCGTGCCGGCGGGAGGCTCTAGCCGAGGAAGGCTCAGCGCTGCCTTTTGTCACAGCAAAAACCCCAAACGAACCCCCAAACCAACCAAAAAAGGTGTAACTTGATTAAATTGGTCGTGATAAACTAAAACCCGAGGTTGAATCTCTCCTAGGAGGGCGGTAACCGCTTTCTGCTGGGTGCCCCGGGCGCTGCGGGGCAGGGGTAAAAGCTTCGTGCTCTCGGACTCGGATGGTGGGAAAACGGCATCAACTTGCGGTCTAGGATTCATTCCCATGCCTACGATTTTTTACGTAATCTTTTAATATTTTTGCTACTCCACTCTGGCTTTTTATTTAAAACACATTCTTTTGTACCACTTACTGTATCAAATTGTATAAAAAAAAAAAAATCACTGTCCCATTCTTGGTCGTACCAAGAGCAAATAAAAGCTTTTATAAACTTGCATTGGTTACTTCCTCGGCCCCGTTAAATTCCCTCTCGCCGAGCCGCGCCGGGGGCAGAGGGCTGAGCTCCGGCCCCGAGCTGCCCCTCGGAGGAGGAGGAGGTGGGCGCTGGGGCTGGGACCGAACCCCGCCGAGCTTCGGGCCCAAGGGAACCTCTGTGGCGGGGCTGCGGCTGCTCCTCGCCCCGGCGGCGCTGCCCGCTCCGACCTCCCCGCACGGCCCGGGAGGTGCGGGCAACCTCTGCTCGGAGGCGCTTGGCCCGCCGCGCGCGCAGCCGCTGCTTTCGGGCTTTTCGATGGTTTTCGAGGGCAGGACGGCGCCGCCGGGTGCGATGGGGCTGCCGGCGGCTGCCTGGCCCGAACTTCAGTCCGCCGCGGGTGGGGGTGCACCCAGCCCTTGGGTGCCTGGCGGCGGCACCCCGCGCTCCTTGGAGAGAAGGACCCTTGCAAACGCGCTTGAGGGAAGCGGCCCTTTCGGCCCTTCCCTCTGCAGCGCACCCAGTGCCGATGCGACCTGCGGGCGGGTTTTCCACCTCCCCGAGAGCGGCCGGCTGCTCTTAGGGCCAGGCCAGCACCCTTCCCCACCGAGCAGGACCCTTCCCTACCGAGCAGGATCCAGTCGCGCTCGCCAGTGCCCTCTCCGCAAGCTCTCCAGCCCACGGGCAGCCGGTGCCCCCGGGGTCTCCCGCAGCGAGGGGTCTCTCCCGGTCCAGCGTGGCGTGCGATGGCAGAGCGGAGCGTGCTTCTGCTCCTTCCCTCCCGCTGCCCTGGTGCCGGGGACCGGGAGAGGGTGGCTTCGCGCTGCTGTCGCCGAGGCTGCGAGCGCGTCACGGCTGCGGGTCCCCCTCGCAGCGGGACGAGGCCGTGGGGAGCAGCTCCTGAGCCCTCCCCATCCCCGGGGACTCCAGCGTTGGCAGCGGGGAGGGAAGGCTCAGAGCGTGGAGCGGCGGGGCCCCGGGGGGTGACGGCGCGGCAGCCATCGCCATCGCCATCGCGGCGGTGTTTGCGCGAGGGGTTCCCGGGGGACCTGACAGGGACCTTCCCCCACAGACACCGTCCGGCAGCTCTCGGCGCCCCGCTTGTCGGCGGCATCCCCGTCAGAGAGCCTCGAGTCCTTCCGTGTCCTGCTGCTGTGTCATCCCTGCCCCATCCCCGTCCCTGCTCCATCCCCATCCCCGTCCCTGCCCCATCCCCATCCCTGCTCCATCCCCGTCCCTGCCCCATCCCCGTCCCTGCCCTATCCCCATTCCTGCTCCATCCCCATCCCNCCTGTCACTGCTCCATCCCCATCCCTTCCCCTTCCCCATCCCCATCCCTGCTCCTTTCCCATCCCTTCTCCATCCCCATCCCTTCCCCATCCCCATCCCCATCCCCATCCCCATCCCTTCCCCATCCCCGTCCCTGCTTCTTCCAGGGAAGAAGGTTTTTTTGTGTCCCAACACGTTTGGCCTTTGCCCCACAGGACCCCGCTGCTGCTCCAATGGCACCTTTGGGTGTCCCACCCTTCAAAACCTGCACCAGGACCCCACCCTGTGCCAAATCGGGCCCTGGAGGAGGGCTCGGGGTCTCCGGCACCCACTGCCGGGGGGCTCTGGCAGCAGCCCCTGCCCTGCTTTCCCTAGGGGTGCTGCCGGGGGGTCCCTGCTCCATGTGCCGGGGCCACTCGTGTCCCGGGTCTGCGCTGGGTCCAGGGCAGGGGGGGGCTCCTGGTCACCCCTCTCCCCCTTCCCTTGGCGGCCAAAGGAAGCTGAGCCCCTGGTACCCCTGGGGTGGTGGGGGCTGAGCCCCCCGGTACCCCCTGGGCGTTGGGGCTGAGTCCCCCTGGTATCCCCGGAGGGACCTGGGGTGGTGGGGGCTGAGCCCCCCGGTACCCCCAGAGCGGTTGGGGCTGAGCCCCTTGGTACCCCCTGGGCATTGGGGCTGAGCCCCCCAGTACCCCCGAGGGACCCGGGGCGGTGGGGGCTGAGCCCCCTGGTACCCCCTGTACCCCCGAGGGACCCAGGGCGGTGAGGCTGAGCCCCCCGGTACCCCCGGAGGGACCCGGGGCGGTGGGGGC
>VZTV01057508.1:0-13094 GCA_013400875.1 Anhinga rufa
CCGCGCTGGGATGCTGTGACTTTCAATGCAGAGAGGCCCTGCTTGCCCAATTCCACTGTTCTGCAGGAATGTTATTTACTCTGGCTATTCTTAAAGTATTTTGTATATATTCATTTCTTCCTTTATTTTATTAAATACCCCCACAAACTTTATCAGGAATTTACTGTGGCAATAAAACCTGGCCAAAGGCTCTAACGCTCCTATTTTGTTCAAAGGAGGATAGGTGCCTAGCACTCTCCAGATAGCCAAGGGGTCAGGTCAAAGAGGTGAAGTTAGAGTCAATGAGGCAACTGGCTAGAAGTGATTAGCTAGCAGAACAAAATATGGAGTTTCCTTATAATGTGTAAACAGCAGCTCACACACATGGAAGTTTTATCTTTAGAGTGGGAGAGGTTTTGATATTAAAGCTGGTGCTGATCTTAAGCCTTCAGAATCGCAGCTGAAAACCTCTGGCTAATTGGCCAAAGCAGGCGCTGTGTTTAAGGGGAAACAAGTGCCCTCCAATAAAGCAACCTACAAGAAGGAGCATCAAGTGATATAACCAAGTCATACAATTAAAGTGTCCAATTAAAAGATTTACAGTCAATATTGTATACAATATATTCTGCTGGACCTAAATAACCTAAATAACCTAAATAACAATTATAGTCTTTGCAAAGAGATGATTAAGGAAAAACTCCTATCACTGACAAATGGTGTTAGTGTTTCCAGCCAGGCTAGCGGTTTTGCATGGACTGCTATAACGGGACTGATCCAGCATTACGAGACGCTTTCCATTTCAACTCACATCAGATTCAAAGTGGACAGTGCATGATCCAAGTGCAAAACAGCAGGCAACATTTTATTTTTCTCCTTATCTGATTGACTACGGATGATTGACCCCTGAAAACCCTTCCCTGGTATTAACAGGTCTCTCCAAGGACTTCTCCTTCAACTTCATTGCTTGAACTATCTTCCCATCTGACAGGGAGTAATCTGCTGAAACTGAATGATAGAAGCCTGGTTTCAACATTTCAGTCAGGGCTGCTTCCCCTTGACTTTGTCTCTTGAAGAGCTAAAGATCATCTCACACTGTTATTTTAAACAATGAATAACCGAGCACCGTAGATTCTTCCCACGTCAGCTGACAGAGGACCTAAATCACAGGTAAGCAGAACTGGTCAAAAACTGAATGATAATGTTGCGAAAAAATACACTGACACTTTAATGGAATACAGAACTCATGACGAAATTCTTGGAATCTGCCAACTGTACGCTCATTAGGGGCAGGCCCTATATCGTAAGCAGTCAGGACTTTATGACACTGTGATCTACTGTTGTTTTGCAAGGCTGTCTGCAGTGACTAAGCATCGTTCACAGTATGTTCCTTTCTTTTATTTCAAGTTTCAATTGCCTCCCATTTGTACATTGTCTCATGCAATCGAATAGCATCTTCAGTATTTCTAGAAGATATAAAACTATAGCAAGATATTTTACTGTTGTAAATCCAAAGGGATTCTGTGAAATTCATAGAATTACACTGATTTACCCCAGCCAGAAACATCCTTCCATCATTAGACATCATTTCTTCTTCTGCTCTTTTGGCCACTTCATTCATTTGCAGGGATGGGTTAACTACTGATGCTCCTCTCCATTTCTACCCTATTTTAGACTGGATTAGACTCTTTTCTCCCCTCAGTTTTTTCTTCTGCACTTATTTTTAAGAGAAATGTTAATTCAACTCCATTGTATTAGGCAACGTGTGAAAATAGCAAAACAAGATCTCCCATTCCCAATATGAAGTCTTTGTTTGGGATCAGATCTGGCCAAGACTGTCATAACAGTATATATAAAGTCAACTGAAGACTCAATCAACTAGTGTATACATTAAACAAAAATTAAAAGAAAAAAAAATCAAATGCAACTAGATCTTACTGTCTACATGTTATTGATCTCAGCAGAAAAGTCCAGGACTGACGGAGCAAGTAGCCTGAATTACCTCTCATTTCTAGAAGCCTATTTTGCGTACTAGGTAGCTAGACTTCAAGTCATTAGTTTCCAGAGTTAACCATTCAGGCACTTTAAAACGCAGACATTCTTCATAAAATACAGTGCTGCCTTTCAACTGTCTAAAGTCATCTTATGTTCCTGATTTTCCTCCTAGCTCTGCTGCTACGCATTACCTTTTCACTGTCAGAATTCTAATCCTCCTTTAATGTGAGAAGGCTGACCCACCCTCTTTCTTTCTTCCTTTTTCTCAAAGCAAACAGACCTTGTGCTTCTTTCAAACACAGTATAATTTAATGAAACTCTTCAAGATGGGTTTTGAAGACAACTCTATCATGTTCATGCCGTTAACATCTCTACACAATGCTATTTGGGAACCTACTAGCAAACTTTTCATGATAAAGATCCAACATTTTCTCTTCCAATAGCACAATACTGGTTCAGAATTTTAACAGGCATTTCAGTATCTTCTTACACCTCCATGCTCCCTCCATTTTATTTTTCCTAACACCCTTTCCATTTTCTTAGAACAGAAACATTATATTCCAGGGGTTTTTTAATGCAACTGCAGTAAAATTTCTTACACAGAACAAGTGTTCACTACAAAAGATGCAAATTCCATCATGAAAGCTAAGAAGGGTGGACTACATCTTCCCATTACCCAGACAATAGAAAGCGTAGAATTAATTAAATTTTTAAATTAAATTAATACAAAACTCAAAAGACAAAATTGGGCAAAACTAGAGTGTTGCTGCATTCCAGTTTAAGAGAAAACAGCATTCAAAAGACAGGGGGGTGAACGGCCTCAAGGAGGGGGTGGTCGGTGGGAATATGAGGAATAAGTGAATGAAATACTTGAAAATTCTGCAGGAGAAGGAGTACCAAGTTATTCCAAAGATGCTCAGGGCAAAGACTAATTTACAGTTTCAAAAATAACTTCTTCAAAGGAAATCACCGTTGTGGATTCCACATTATGGAATCGCAACACCACATCTGCTTCTCTCACACCGCACCAGAGACAGCATTGCATGTCGAGTAAAAAGACGCCTGGGACCATGTATGACCTGGCAGTGCCAGCAGAGCACCATTTTGGATTGTTTCTGTTATCACAGACAGGTATCATTCAGGTTGTAAAGTTCCATTGTGATGTTGAACACATGGAATACAAATAAGCATTACGTTTGAAAGCTTTCTTCTTCTTAAAAAAAGAAAAAGCAAACCCAACCATGCTTCTTCTGTCCCATTAAACTGTTTAACATGTATTGAATGATATATCTATTTCACATATATGTACAAATATTTTACAGCACCTTCCACGCCACATAAGAATCATCTGAAGCCTATTATGAAGATCCCAAATGTCCTTTTAATAATTGACCAGACAGGGGGTGTTGCACAGTTGAGGGGGGGAAAGTGGTTTGAAAACAAGGTTTACCACCTCTTTCCTGATTAAGCTTAAAGATTAGATACAACAATTAGTACTTAAAGCCCCATTTATTACAGCACTAACCTAGTAATACAGTAGGAATTAAGAAAAGGTCGACAGAGCGTTTCATTGTGATGAGATGCTCTGTAACCTACAACAGCATGTGCTTACCAAGGAGCCAGTCCCCGTTCGGAGCGGAAGCAAATATTCGACTCCAGGATAAATTACTAGACAGTATATTGTTAGTCTCGGGGCGGCCTCATGCCTGTCCAGTATATTTGTAATGAGAAAATGTTTCCTGAAGATAAATTCCTGTTCCTTACATATATGAAACAGAGACAGTGCAAAACCGAGGGCAGCTAATCTTTCCCACTGAGCTCTGTAAATAATTACATTGTCCTTGTGCTACCAGTGAAGCTAATGGAGCAGAAAAGAGGCTGATTCTTTGCTTCCAAAACTGAGTACATCATCTGGGCAATGAAGGTTGACTCATCGGATATTCCTGTTACCTTTTGAAATACCCAGTGGCTAATATGAAAAGGGCAAAGAATGGGTTTATGTAGGACAAAAATGATATTACTTCCCTTGACTTACTAGACAGTCTAGACAGTGGTTTACAATATGCTGTGCATCCGCCACCTCTAATTCATGCACAGGCCTCGGTATGTCATCTCCTTGGCTATTCCCCTGCCTTTCAGAAGCAGGAAAGAAGTTGGGTAAATAACGAGATAAAGATGATAAAATGCCTGTCCTCCTAGTTTGGTCTGAGGCTTGTCTGGCAGTCGGTCTGTACTTGTGCCGGGCTACGCTGACTGGATGCTCACTGTGTCCTATCCACGGCTCACCCCTGCCCTGTCGAAGTATACACCCATCTTTTACTGAGCTTTCACCATGGGAAGGTTCAGCGTACTTTCCTCATCTATCTGATGAACCATTTCACAGTTGCCTCTTGTGAGCTGGTACTTTTTCTCTGGAGCTGATCATGACTTTATACAAAATACGAACAGTTCAGATAATGGCATGTATTCTGCTTGCTACCTGAACATTACAATTATTATCCTCATGCAAAATTTTCCATTACTATGTGCTGCACTCAATAGGTTCACTGCATCTTAGAAAGTAAAAATAAAATTACCATTGTGTCTGGTGCCCATGAAATTATTCAGTGCTGTTTTATTGAATTCCAGACTGTGGCAGTTAAAATGAGAGATAAATCGATAAAAGATGGTTCGTTGTTTTTCACCTTCTGCCATTTTCCCCCATCAAATCCTGAGCATCACATCACATCACATCACTTTCTGACATCTCATTTGGAGGCCCATCCTGCAGCAATTTCATCCATACTGTACCTCGTGGCACAAACACAGGAGTTTGTTTGTGTATTCCCAGACAGCAATGCAAAGCACAACTCTCGGGAACTGATGGGGCTAAACTTTGTTTAGAAAATGTGGTCTGGATACTGTCAGACGTACATGTAGAAAAAAGGGAGAAGGCAAGCTGAAGGCAGCAACGTTTATACCGTATAATGCAGAGTAAAATTTGTTATGATAACTTATCGTGAATCCAATTTGTAGTGTGAACAACTCCGAGTAGCAAACAGCTGAAGGGGGAAGGAAAATCCTTCATCTACTTCAGGGACGCTAGAACCTCCTGCTGTACATGGTTTGGGGGAAGTAGTGGTATGACTGGTGAGGAAATGCAGTGAAAACGGGTGCGGAAGGAGCCCAGCATCAACAGCAGACGCTCTGAGAGCCTCTAGGAGCATGCCGCAGTTCTCCCTCCCCATGTTCTGTAACTGGCTCTTCTGAGCTTCTTTTCTCTGTCCCTTTCTCCACAGTATATTCACTTCATTGCCATTCACTTGATTCCATTCTCCTCCTTTTACTCTGTCATTCATGCATGTGCTTCATCCCAGCAGCCGCTGTGCTGGGCAGTAACGCTCCTCACCCACAGGACGTCCGTCCCACCAGTCTGGACGATGAGCCGAGGCAAACGCCGCGCCCTCCTCTATGCGCCCGCTGCACGGCGTGGCAGTGCCTTCTCTCTGTCGGCCATTAGGCAGGACCGTTCTCTACCTGATTAATGATAATTGTACCACACTGGGCAGCTACACGCAGCAGAACGTCGCCTGTGCACACGTTGTAATATACGAACCGTGACAATTAACTTTCGCACTAGTGGTATGTAAAAACTGAGCAAGCGGCGGTAGGAGGCTGCTGAGGGGTTAATTACATGCCTTGTGGATGCTGAAAGCTCTCAAGCTCCTTGGTACTCACTATTTAGTCTAAACAGTATTGGCAAACATTAACCATTAAGGCTAAGTTCTGTCAGCATTCATTTACAAGCAGAGGGAAGTAATGCAGACCGCAGCACAAACAGGGCCACGGCCCATTTCCTTTCAAATAAAAACTGCAAATTATTTCTACTGGGAATGATTTAGAAAGAGAAGTTCCGCTGACGGTGGTTTGTGTCAAATGCCAGAAATATACAGATCTGCTTCTACTAGGCAACTGCCTTTTCTTTCCTCTTACGGCCTACGTTCCTCTGGATCAATAATGAGAGACTGGGATCCTTAAGCTCTTGCCTGAACATGTCCGCCCATCACATCTTTGCAAAAGCCGACATACAATCACTTACTCATCCACCGATGTCGGATGCTTTCAGTCAGCAAAGCGAAACCCTCATGTTTTATACTTGCAGAAAGAAACAAGTATCAAACCCTTAACTGTCTCTGCAGCTCCTAAATAGCCCGGTTCTACACACTACTTTCAGCTACTGTCAATTCTGATGGTTTTGAAGTTGTAAAGGACAGGATTAGACTTAATGTGGGAATTTCAGATTACTGATGCCATAAAATGTCTCCAGACCTTTCTAGAAGCAGATAACAAGGACATCTTTAATGAAGACACTGGGCCGTATTCTCAAGTAATTTCAAGTAAAATTCAAGTGACAAATTTGCAAAGCACAAAAACCAAAACAAAAACAAACAAAAAAAAACCAGTATATTGANTAAATAAGAAACACTCTGAAACGATGAAAAGGATGAACATACATTCATTTTTATATTACTTAACAGTTTGACTCTTCCAGGCAATTCTTAAAGCTAGTATCCAGAGAAATTACAAAATATTTTCCATGGACTCTGATTAACTTCAATCATTTACTTTTATAGGCATCTAATAAGGATTAACTATTCTATTAAAATGACTTCTCAGAATAAGACTTTCTTTTCCCTTGTGCACCATGTGACCCACTAAGATTTACGGTCCATTTTCAAAGATGCTGTCTTCATATTGCCTCTCTCGTAGTTCAGGTAGTCACAAGTGTCCTCAGACTTCCCCTGTACTAATTAATCTTATTAAGACCTCAGGAAACATTTTACATACACAGGACTAGGATTACAGTAAGAAAGCTTTTTTCTTTTAGGGTGATGAAACATGGAATATACCCACGAAGCTTCAAGTATTTTTCCAGTTGGGATCTATGTTTTGTGCTGGTGTTGATGCTTCTCAACTGTTCTGTATATTAAAATATCGGTTTAATTTTTCAGTTCTTATATTCAACTTCTATTCTAATTTTCAAGCATTACTCAGACTAAGTAAGAGTAAAAATCTCTCATGTGAGGACTACCAGTAAGGTAATAAATAGCCAATACAGCCCAAAAGGCCAAACTAATCAATGCCCAAAAGTTACATTTAGCTTTCTTACGTGTACTGTAATCCAAGGGTTATACACACAGTCACACACGGCCTATACTCCCCCGCCTCTTTTACGTAAGTAAGCTTTTTATTTTATATTCTCCTCTTCTTCAATTGCTCCGCAACTTACAAAAGTATGTCGTTTAGGTGGCTTATTAAAGTACCAAGTTTAAGCTCCAATAATATTCCCATGTGCGCTAGAGACACATCCAAAGGTCCGGAGGTCCTTGCTATTTGCTCTCAACACTTTTTTTAAATACGTCCTCTGATCCTCTAACACTCGCTCTGTCACCCAAGTGCAGCACGTACTCACCTGAACCTCTTATCTTCCTTTTTCCTACAGTGGTTTTCCGTCTGCTTTTCTCCTCTCAGTCTTGCCTTTGTCTCCTGCCTAACTAGTATCTCTTTTCTACTGCACTACCCTTCCGTGAAGCAGAGAGAAAGAAAGAGCTGATTCCTGGGCATGGAATCTGCGGGAACATCTCTCCTGTCACATTAGCTCCCAATAAACCCAAATTCCGCAGTTGCCCATACTGCCTAGTGCTTCACCCACCCTCGCTAGGGCCTGGCAGTGAAACGCAGACATATACAGGCACCATCCTGAGCTCCGGTTCTGCCTCTACAGAGCATGGATGGCATAAATTCGAGCGTCGTAGCACACCAAATTTGAATCCATATGAGATACAGCTACCAAAGATCCTACAGACAGCATCTGAACTTTGTATTCCATTATATGCCTTGGGAATAGCCCACACCAAATTGTGAAACCAGTGAAACGGCTTCAGGCTGCTGGATCTGTTCTATTCTTCCTTAATTTAAAAGGCAAAGGGAGTTTCTCCCCGTACGGGATGCCAGTTGTGAGAGCGCTGCATACATGCTGAAGCTTTCAGTTCATATTAGAGGCTGTGGTGTGCATTTATCTACTCCTAATGAAATGCGCCATTTAACACCTATACTCTATTCTAGAGTATATACTCTAGAATATACTCTACTCTTCTCTATTCTAGAGAAGGAATAAGAAGGAATAAATGAATGAGAATCCAAAACAATGTCAACAGCCAGCGGAGAGTAAATAATAATAATTTTAAAAATATCACTTTCTCCAGCACTTAAATAAAACAACTGGAGATGTAACGACTCTCAGAAAACACAATTTTCTATAATTGTCCAGTGTACTAGAGCAGGAAAATTTGAATTTTAAGAATTTTCCATGTGATTTGGGAATGCAAGTCACTTCTTGCAAAGTGACTTTGACACGGACAAGCTCATCTTTAACCGAAAGAGAGGGGGAGTTAAGCTTTTCAGTGATTCTTTAATATTTTAGCCATAGTAATTTATGGCTAGATCTTCCAATGGCATAAAGAAGCATAGCTCCATAGGCGTCGTAAAGTTATGTGGTTTTATAGCAGCTGAGAAGGTGACCTCATAACACCAAAGGTAAAGCTCCTGACGTACAAACAAAATGCAACAGGTTTTGGATCAGTAGCTAGGTATGTTTCTCAAGGTCTGATAAGCATTGGTAACTAATCTCGGTTTGCTATACATAAACTCAGAGAATTTTCACTTTAAAATACCGTAAAACCTTTAATGTCAGCAGGCCACTCCTGAGCGATCCATGGCCTATTCCCAAAAAAACTAGAATACTTTATAGCTTCAGCTGTAAACCAGAAGAACAAAAATATTTCGCATTGCTTTGCCATGGCACAAGATGAGATTACAACGATGAATCTGACTATTTTTCCTAAAGTCTGTAAGCTACAGCAATTAAAAAATCAGAAGCACCCTGTGTCAGATATGTCTGTCTGGGGGAGCAATATGACAATGGATCCTAGCAGAGTGAAACAATACACTGGAAAGAGCATTTTTTTCTTTTTCTTTTTTTTTTTCCCCGGAAGATTTTACACTGCAGTCTCAAAAAAATACAGGTATGAATGTTGCCACCACAGCCTTCCAGTCCACAATAATCGCAACCCACTCTTTGGTGCAGTTATACTGGGGCCTAACAAACCTCGAGTGTAACTGCTCATGACACAGCTGAACCTAAGAAATTATTCAGGTTCAGGCATTTATTGAATTTTGAGTATGTGTAGTCACATCTTGAAAGAATCTGAGTACCTGCAAGCACTGTTTCAACTTAATCAGTCCTGTTAGCCTCGTAATTGCTTCTTCTAATCTTGCTGGGGGGGGGTGTTCTGCATTACTTACTGGATGCACCTCTACAGCAGGTGCTTCCCAGCAAAAATAAGTATTCATCATTGTTTATTTGATATAAAACAACTGTTTGACTAGGATGACTTTCTGCTCTTAAAAGGTAGTCTTAAGGAACAGAACATTTTTCAGACTTTTAACTGAATATTACAGTGTCTCTATTTCCACTTTGATAATACTTCAGAGAAACCCTGAAGTGAGATTTTTCCATATCAGAGTTGTTGAAGCAAGCGTGAGGAAGTGCTAGAACTTTCATTGAGCTATAACACTGACATCTCACAGGAGCTGAGAAGTGGGAGGAAAAAAAACAACCCACAACACCAGTTCCACACAGCAAAGAAATTCAGAAAGCAGAGAAACAATAACTTCTGAAATTCAGAATGACTCAGACCCCGTCACCAAAACTACCTTGATATACTTCATTGTTTAACTGAATAAGGGAACTCTGGAAATCATTAGCAATAGAATAGCACTACCACAGATTACTGCCTTATATATCTTACAGGATCAAGATCATAACTGTTAGGTGTATCCTTTAATTCCTATAGTAGGATGTCACCATTTAAACCCTGAAATTCAGTATTGTTCAAATTCTAAATGTCCCATATTTAATATACACATGGAAAATAGTGAGTACCTAGCAGATACATAGCATAATATGAACTGATATTAATGAACTGCGTCTACATTTAAATGAATTAAATGCATACCATTTGTCTTAAAGTTGCTACTGACACAGAAAATATCAAATTGTAGTAGTTCTTTCATTTATTTAAAAAGCAAACGAACTATATACTATGCTATTATTCTGGGAATTCTAACTTACACTAACAAAGGAAAAGGAGTTATTGACTCTGTCCGCTGGAATTATTTTGCAGGTAGTTATCTTTTGAGAGTAGAAACACTGAGAAATATTTTCTTAAAATTGATCGTTCTGAAGAAAATCACATCTACTCCTTTGCTCACTTCAGGAAAGGGTGAAAGTTATTAAAGACCAGCCTTACTTCCAGTCAAAGGGATATTTGCTTGAAACAATGGTTGGAATGAATCTTCTATAGCTTTAGCACGCAAGAGTCAAGCATTCAGTTTAAGCTAGCTTTTTCTAGGATGCTTCTACAATAAGCAGAGAGACTGCCAGTCACCTTCATGCTGCAGCTGAGCTTATTCCGTGACTGGAAGACCTAAATGCATAACCTTCTCCATCGACCGCAGAGGAAGCCTGGGTGAGCAGCTCGGGTCTAACACCTACACTTCAGATAACTAAGCTGAGACAAACCTCAGCCAAAGAGAAAGACAAGGAATCCGTTGCCTCCTGCCAGCCACGACCACAACTTGTGCCAGCAACGGGCAATGGCCGGGAACCTCACACATACATAGATCGGTTAGGGTAATCGTTGTCTGTTTGAGAAAAGAGAAACGGGAGTTTCGAACTAACATCAGGGCTTCAGAGTCTCCGCGGAGGTATTTTGACACATTAGGCTGATTACACCTCTGTGGCACTAATCTCTTTAGAACTCTGTTATGAGGCACACACGACAGGAACAAGTACCAGGTAATACTTAGGATGCAAAAAACGGGCCATCACTCCAAATAAAGATGATCCCAGGACTACTGATAATTCATTTGAATATTTACCAATGGGATAGATACCATATAACAGAAAGGAAGGGGGTTTCATACTCTGTAGTCAATAGATCCCATGTAAATGAAAACAAACTTCCTTTACCTGACAACGCTCTTTGCATACATGTGGCTGTGCTGCAGCACCGCCTTGGATCACATACCTCCATTTAAGATTAGTCGTACTAAAATCAATGCTTTTGCAAGAACTTGGCATTAGAGCGGATAATTTAAAGCGCCACATAGTGAACTTTTTAAAACACTCCTTTGGAACAGAAGTTTTACTGAGAGTCTAGTGATTATCTAGAAAGATTTTGGTAAAAATATAGCAGCTATCTAGCAAAGTCTAGGTACCGCTACAGTGAAAAATCCCAAGGCAGACTGGCTGCTGTTATTTAGTGCTGAATCCCAAAGCCCCACGATATACCTAGTAAGAGCTAGATTACTTTGACTGTGTGCTACCACCTCCACAGTTAGGCAGAAACACAGTACTCTGCAGTTCCCAGTACAAACAGGACATTCTGCTCTCTCTGTTCTCTGAATCGGATTGCACAACCAGAAGTTTACCTGAAAAACGTTTTCTTAAATTAAAATTTCTCACCTACACTCCAACTCCTGCCTCATTTTTGCCCCTTCCCTCAGTCCAAATTTGGCCACTTCTTCTAGATCAAGAGTTCTGCTTCCCCTTCCCATCATGTGTTTGCATTTGCCACAGCAAATGCTTTGCTTGGATTTACCATTCTAAATATTTCAGCTACATCCAACTTTTTCCATGCCTATGAAAAACAAACACTGTAAAAGATAACACACATATGATGTATTTACAATCTGTATTTACAAATGTATAATTCGTAAACAAAGTTTACAAATGTAAAAACAAAGTTTACAAACGTAAAAACAAAGTTTACAAATGTAAAACCAAATAAAATTACATTAGCAAAATACTACTCTGTATCTCCGAATAAAAGCCATCAATGTTTACCCCAACTTTATTTCTTTATGATTTGGTAACTTCTTGTCTATAGATGAACAACATTTTCACCGGTCATCGTGTTGGCTTTCATCTGCACATTTTCTAAGCCATCAGTACACCAGTTAACCATCTCAACCTGGGTATACAAGCAGGGCCCAACTCTCCAGGCAAAGCCAAGCTTCTGGTAGCATAAGCTGACACCACCCCAGCCGGCACGTCCACCAGCCCGGACGCAAGGACAACATCCACTTCAGCTCTACTGGTAGAAAAGCAAGGTGAGCTACCAGTCGGTGTAAGATTGAAACCAAATTTAAAACTGAATTTTAAAAAGTGGGGAGATTTAGGCATAATGTCTCACACACACAAAGCAACACTTTCCTGTTTCTGCCATCATTCGGTTCTGTTAATAAAGTTCTGTATTCTGCACTTTCAGTTGTACTGCTAGTGTTCTGAAACTGGTCTTTTTCATCCAGCTTTCTTTCTAAATATTCTAGCATGAATCTCTTTGTCCCACACGGGTTTACTAAAATAAATAAGAAAGTAAATTATTTATAGGTCTACTATTTTTCTACTAACTTGCTCCATTTATCCCTTATAAAACTTTAATACTGAAATACAAAATCTTGACAAGTGCCTCTGCAAGCAATTAACCTGAGTTGATACCATTCTATACATTTTGTGCTAAATTCATGGTACGTTACATATAACGGCAGTATGGTAAAGATTGACCAGTATTTTCGATGTTTCAAGGATACTGGGCTACAATTCCGGTTTCCTTTCAAAAGACAATGGCTGTCGATATAAAATATAGACAAAATTACACTGATGAGGTCCATTAAATAATCTGTTGATGGAGAACTAAAGGCTTAGATGTTTGAATCAGAATATATAGCAGATATGTGAACGCAATATTTGTAATCATATCGATTTGCTAAATTATACAATGCTTTATTAAGCTTTACAAAAGTAGTGTCTCAATGTAAGCTAAGGAGCCAAAATCATTGCATTTGCCTAAAGCGCAGAGCATGAAAGGAGTACAAACTTCTATTCAAATCTTCAACTGCATGTCACCTTGGTCTTCATGCGAGCTGCTTTCCATGTCTGGATCTTTCTTGAGGAGTATACCAGTCATGCCAAATAATGTGCTGACTCTTCAAATAAAACAGGATTTTCAGAGCTCAGG
>VZTV01057509.1:0-17500 GCA_013400875.1 Anhinga rufa
ATGGATATGTCTGAGGGATTCTATGTAATAATCTAGTACTGGAGAAAGCCAATGTTGTTCTCAAATCTCCAAAAACTGACAAAACATATAAAAGACAGTTTTGTTTTGGTGCACAGTTACTCCCAAGTGTATTATTATGAAGTTCTTCCAGAAGGGACTTCACTGTAATAAGAGACGAGTTTGTTACTCCATCTTACAAGTCTGTCTAACCTCATACATTCAATCTTCCTTTCACACCATCACTGAGCTTGCTTATTTCCTGAGAACCACACTCTCTCACTGACATGGGAATATGAGAGTCATCAAGACACACAGAGAAATGTTTCCTATCCGTTAAGCAGTGTGGTGCCAGAATGCAACTCAGGATGTCACTGCAACATGAAGTGTCGTCTTAAAGAAAAAAGTACTCAAGAGATACATGGGTTAAGGGCACTGCAAAGTGAAGGAACTGGCTATTGCCGGGGTTTTTTTCTCCAGTATACCAGCTAAAGTGGACATTATTTCCTTCAGCTGGAAGTCAAGATAACTCAGCTCATCCAAATAGTACTGGGAGAAAAGGAGGTGAGAAGAAAAAAGAGTTTTTACTAAAGGCTTCTGAGTTTTGTCACTGAAACACTAAGGGATTTTTGGTAAGTTAATACTGCCCCTATTTTCAAAGGGGCCTTTAATTTAAGACATCCAGCTTTCTGTGTGTCCAGCTACTGAACGGGGCAGGCTAGTTTACCGAGTGTCAGTCTGAGTTGTTGGGATGGGCAGGTGGTACTGGGGAATCAATGTCAGGCCTTCTAGGAAACATAACATCAGTCAAAAGTGTTGACCTCCCCTGCTCCACGCTGTATCCTTCTGCAATGATACCGAATGGCAAAGCCTCACATAATTATACTGCTGCTTGTAAAGTGCAGTGGATGGAACATGCTACACTGGTGCTCATTGCTTTTATTACTGAGGGGGAAAAAACTTTCACAAGGGAAGGAGTGAATGAAATTCTGAGTGCTGTGTTACTCTGGTTAACTTCTGGGAATGTAATTATTTGTGAAGAGGTGTGCTTATGAAATTATTATATGTGGGTGTGAAAAATTGTTAAAGAATCCCCCCCCGCTCCCCTCCTCATATACCTTACCCTTAGAAAAAGAAGGCAGGTAAGGGTACATTTAACATTCACAGTCTTTTATACTACTAAGTGAAATCAGAACAAAATATGGTAATTAATCCATTGTGCATTCAAGGATTCAGGTTTGAGCAGCAGATGGGAAAAGTTGTGGATCATAACCCCATGCAATATTTGACAGAATATCAGTCAAATATGGTTCACACATCTTCATGTTTCTGTCAGTCCCTCTTATCTAAAGTTAATTTAAAGTGACAAGAACTACATTAGCACTTTTCAAAGGGTAATGCAAACTTTAGAATATTCGCCTCAAATCAATACCCACTCAGACTCCTAAATGGTCAAACTGGCAAGTTCCTGAAGGTGATTTCACTTTGCTTTTATGCTAAATTTGTCATCTGTTGCTTGGATTTATGCATTAGCCTTTAAATAAATTGGTTCAAAAGTGCAGTAGAGAAGATGGTACCTGTTTATTCTGTACAACACTCTGATGAACACACGTGTACCCATACACAAAAGCTGTCTCAGAATCAGAGTCAAGGCAATGCTGGCAAATTTAGTTGTGCAAAGTAATATAGTTTGGATCTTAGCCTGTGGGCTATTTTTGAACAATTCTTTATACAAGAGGAGTACTTTGGTGCCTGCTTGGGAGTGGGATGCCTACTTTCATTTCACCCCTACAATAAAAGAGAGTCCAAACATGAGACCTCACGCAGGTTCCCACAGAACATCTGGTTCTGTGGTCCCAGCACCAACAGCACACTGCTGCTTTCCTGAAAAGTGGATCATTTGATAGAAACAGTGATTCCTCTCCTTATTTCAGTCAAAATAGCCTTCATGAGCACATGCACGTGCACATCTGCGAATGTATTTTTGTGCCTGACTTGGGTGTGGGACCACAGCAACGTCCAAATCCTCTGATCTAATGCTATTGCTGTGCTGGTTGCTTGTGCTTCTGCTCCTTGCATTCACATTACCAAATAAGAGATCACACCCTGCAGGGCTCCACAGAGCTCATCTCCAGGGAAGGCAAAAGCACTTCTTGGCATTAGAGCTGCACACAATCCCAGTATCATCCCCCTTCCTCCCCCGCCCCTGTTACAAATGATTTAAGTCAGGCTGCGAATGAGAAACATAAGGTAAACACTATTTAGTCTTTATTGCCTTCTGTCCCTAAAGTGTAACTTGGCCTTGCCTCTGGAGAGGTGCCCAGCTCAGCTCTTCTGGACACACAATCACTGGCTGGGATATGTGTGTGTCTTCTGGAGAAGGTACAAAAGGCGAAGGATCACATCGATCGAAGGACTCCAGCTTCTGGAGTTTGCTGGGCCTGAGTCACATGCAATTTGTAAGGAGGCGCAAAGCCCACCAGCAGTGGGTGGGGTGGGGAGGGGGATGATAGCATCCAGTCCCTTCTCATTCTCCTCCTTTCTGTTCCATAAAGCAAAGCCTAAAATAATCTCTTCCCTGACAAAACAGACTCCACCCCACCTCAAATCCCTTGCAAAGGTTGTGCTCCAAAAGGGGCGATGAGGCAGAACAGCAAGCCAGCCCTGGCTATTCATTATATGTGGAAGGGACTAAGATATTATAAGATAGATGAATGGACCAAATCTAAACGTGCGCCTGGCTTGTTTATGGGACTGGGAGAAAACACAGTAGGAAAATCAGCTAGCAAAAGGGTCCCAAAAGAAAAAAAGTTAAAATAGGCCAGACATACTTTTCCTCATCGTTTCAAAACTGTGTTAATTTTCCCAAGCCATAACAAGACACTTGAGTTCTCAGGTAGGTTGTGGGTGATAACTTGTTGAGCTGCTCAAATAGCAGGACTCGGTTTACCTTGTTCCAGGTGACATAAATCCCTGCTAAAACCCCACTGCCACCAGCATCTTCCTGAAGGGCTAAACTGGATCCTTTCAGTGCCTCAGGCTGTAACGATGAGGAAGGTGTTTCACTGTGGTGACTTTCTGTAATTTAACTACTAGAATAAAGAAAATATTTTCCTCTACTTCTTGACAAAAAGGCTTGACTGGGAAAAGGTTCTTTTCTTTCAGAGCCCTGACCTATGAGTATTTTTAGGGTCACATGAAGAGATTGCGTGCCAGCTGTTACCACCCGATGCAACCTTGTTTTTTTGTGTGTCCAGTCACATACACTGAGGTGGCATATACACAGTTCTTCTTTTCAGTATGTAATTATGTTTATGAAAATGTCTATATCTGTAAAAAAATAAAAATAAAAAAAACACCAAGGTGCAAAACACCTCCTGGAACCAGACGTGCCCCCCACCCACTGCTTATCCCCCTCTCTACCTCCTTATTGCCCATAAACCCAAAGTAGGCTTTGCTAGACAGAGGAAGCAACGACCAGCTGGAGCCAGGCCACACATGTTCTTCATGGTTGGACTCGATGATCTTAAAGGTCTTTTCCAAACTAAATGATTCTATGATTCTATGATTCTATGATTCTTAGACCACTTGGCTGCAGCACAAAGTGGTACCAGCTGCCAGGTGCCCAGGACAGAGGAGCTCCAAGGCGCAGGGACCCTGATCTCCTCTTGCCCTTGGTGGGGTTTCCAGATGAAATTCAGACATCCAGACCAGGCTTAGTCTCTTAGTTTTTCCTCAAATGTATTCCAGCAGAGACTGTGTGTTCATCTGGGCTGGCCAAGGGCTCTCTGCCACTCACATGCTTTGGAAAAACTGTTGTGTGCTGCAGCTGCTCCCTGGGAGACTGTAAGGATGGCCAGAAATAAAAAGAATCTCCTTCAGGAATCCAGGAGCCAGCCCACACCTGGGACCTCAGGAAAGCCCAGAAAAAAGCTCTGATGCTGCTGCTGTTGAGTTTCCTCCCTGCAGGCTGGCCAGCAGTGCTCTCTTCTGCCTTGGCTGCACCAGCACCCTGTGCTGCTCCTGGCTGTGTTCCATTTAAGGTTAAACAAGTCAAGTTTGCAAAGGACCGACTTGTTACTGGATGCTGGGGTCCAAGGGGAGCTTCTGTTCTGCTTCCTTCTTCTGCACCCATTCTTTGTACCCCAGGCCCCTATGATATCAACTGATGAAGCTGAGGCCAACACTGGCAATCCCAGACACGGGGAGTTATAAATCTGTTTTCCTCCTTCCCATCTCTCACCTACAGACAATGATCTAGTGAGGGACATGTTAGAAATGAGAAGTACATCCCAATTTGGGGGTTAAACACTGTTTTTCCTTTCATTCAGGAACTTGTACTACTTTACTATGCTATTCTTGACATCAGAACTATAGTGATCTGTAAAGCAAGAGCAAAATTTTTCTTCTTTTCCCCTCTGTAGCTTGACAGAATTACGTATTTTCCGCAAGACACTGCCTCCTTTTGAGGTATGCATTGAAAGCAGCCATACAAAATGCTATGGAAAACTGTGCTCACACTTTTCTCAAGTCATCTCTTTCCTAAGATAAATGAAATCAGTGAAAAGCAATGTGTTCTCCTTGCCCTATATTTTTTATGTGATTTCTCAAACTTTTAAAGAGAATTTCTCAAACTTTTAAGAGACCACCGCAGGAAGAAAGCACATCATCCCAGGAAGACTGGTATTGCCAGCAGGGCTGGCAGCAGAGCTGCAGAGCCATCCGACCAGGTCATCCCCTGGAGCGAGAGCCATGAGTTCCTCCAGCCTCCGGGGCTGCCCAGAAACAGATCTGGCACGCTCCCTCCTCTCACGCAGACCATGGTAGCAATTAATTGCATAGTGATGCAAGGATGCAATTAGAGCCCAGCCAAAGACAACTTACCCCCTCTCTGGGTTTCCGAATTTGGAACATTTTTGCTCAGTTCACCCAGACATGCCAGTGAGAGTTGACCGTGGATGTGTCTGACACCTTTGTCAGCACCGCAGTGCTGCCATTGTCTTACCCTGCAGGTGAAAGGAGTTGGGTGCTGATGCTCTGAGCAGGCAGTTGGATATCTTCCCACTCTGTTTTGCCAATATGCTCGTTTGAGTTTGTTTTTCTGACAGCAGTTCACCCTAGCAATCTTGATCTTTCTTCCAGGTGGCCTTTTAGATGGTGTAACTCCCTTAAACCTGCTATATTTCTGTTATGCCACTTATAAAGAATGCAGACTACTTACATATAATTTGCTTGTTTGTTCTGTCTTTGCTGTTCCCTGGGCTCTCTCTTAGTTTTTATCCTCAAGCAGTGAACTACCCAGACCAGGGCAGTCCTTCGTAGTTGTTTGGAAATAAGCCAAGCACATAAAAACTTATGATTCTGGGTCCATCATCTCCCCTTCCCCCCACCTCACCACAAATGGACTCTATTACTAATCATATCTCACAGCCAACATCTCTTTGGTTTTAGAGAGGAAGAGATTTTCAGCCTCGGGCAAAAGACATCCAGTCTGATCATGAGAGATGCTGAAAGCTACGGGGGTTGCTGGCTCATAGTATCACTGAGGATATGGTCCTTGGGGAATAACTTCCCTTCTCATCTAAGTTTTCTTTCATCCAAAATTCAGGCCTGCCCTGTCCCAGTTAGCTGAATAAAATCTTTAAAAGTAAAGAATGGTTTTGGGTGTCTCTGGCGGGGTTTTTTTGGGTGCTGAGCACCGTTGAGGGAACCTGATTACAAGAGATGACCAAGCAACTTACTTTCTGAAAAAGAAATCTCTTTATAGATCCCAAGTTGAGCACCCTGAAGTGCAGGAACCTGAAATCTCAGGTCCCCTTTGAAAGTTTTCATAAAACACCTCAGAACAAAAAATAACACGAAAATTTTGAAGTTCCCATCAGATATGGAATTTGGTTCCACCTTCACTACAAAAAAACTTTTATTTTGGTGTTTTTGAGCATTTAAAAATCTTGAAGAAAGACAATAAACATGTAGAAAACAAAGTTTTACTATGGCTGAGGTAGAGGTCTGCTACTTGCACTCTGCTACCCTGTCCACCTCTTCCCTTTAATGCCAGTGGAGGAAGCTCTCCCAGCACACTGACTCTGTGTACTATTTACACCTATATTTATATTATCTTAATTACTTTGTATCACATACAGTTTTTAAAACCTTTCTTTTAGTAACAAAGCTTTCCAGCTTACTTTTGTCTTTCTTTTAAAAATAAACAGCTTAAAAGAGGGCAAGATCAATCAAGTCAATTAATGAGAAAGATACTTAAAAGGCTTTCAAAGTCTCCTTCTTGCAACACTAATATGTAGATTTCTTTAAAAAAGTAATCACTGAATTCACAACTCAAATTAGCACCACCATATACGTTAAGGGAGGTCTGGCTCAGGAGGTATGAAATTTGGACCCATCTCCATAAAAGAGAGAAACCACATTTGGTTTCATTTTATATTTCCTTTCACTGCATTTTTCTCTAAGTAGCTGGTGATAGCATTTCTATTTTCAGATTCAATGTGGCATGCATGCTTTGAGGTATTTAAAGAGAGGAAAGTTGTGTGTGCATCTTTATGCACCAGGTGTAGCAAACATGGGGCAACGTGCTGCTCAGCTGTCGGGAAAGTCATGAAGAGCTCAGTCTCTGAAGCAGCTGGCAGGTGCCCACATGTTGCTCTGCAGGCACAGAGGGATGGGGAGATGGGTAGGGGATGCTCGAGTTAGTAAGAAACAGAAACACAGATAGACACAACTGAGGCCAAGCTTTGAAAGGACAAACCATAAAGGCTACAGACGGATGTCTTAGCCAGGAGGCATGGAAAAGTACGAGAGTAAGAAGCAATTAGGAGTATTTGTCATAAGGAGCATTAGGAAAGAGAACAACTTTGACAACCTAACCTGTGGCATGCAGGCAACTTGTGGCTTGTTGTCACCAAAGCCAAAGTGCAAGAGCCACCATTTTACAAAAGAAACAACTTTTTTCCCACTTCACTCCCTCAAGGCACCATTTAAGTCACTGGAGAATACAGCAGCTCTGTATTCTGTGGTGCAGCACCTCCTCTCTTTCACAGTTATTTTCTCTTGGGTGGAAATACTCCAGCTTCTCACCATGAGGAGGAGAGACTCTGAGCACAAAGCAGGTGCACTCCAACAGCACCAAGGTAGCACTGCGCTTTGCATTTCAGAGTCACAGATAAGCAGTGGGGCTGAGAAGTATGCATCGCATTTTGATTTCGGACACATAAATATTGTTCTCCTCTTCACAAGCAGTCGACGTCTAAGGCTGGATGAGAGTTAAGAGTGTGCAATATTCTTTCCCCTGGTTAGTGAAGGAGAAAGTTTAACCTGTTCCCCTCATGAGTGGCTGCCCAGACTTCCTCTGCTTTCACCTGCAGAGTAACTATGACCACTGTGCTTGTCTCTGCCCTCCTTTTCAGGAGACTTGCAGGCGATTTCCCCAATCAAATTTTAGGGATCTTGCCCATGTATCCCTGCTGCCTATAGAAGGCACCTCAGATCACTATCCTGCTAACTTAGTTTCCCTGGATAGGAACCTAAAGTTGCATGGGACCAGTCTGGGCCTGGACGGTGAAGCCCAGTGTCCCTTTGTGTCCATTAGCAGAGTTATGCAGGCTCCTCCCACCTCCACTGAAGGATCTCACTTTACTCACCTGAAATTTGGTTGTGTGAATACACTCCATCCCATACTCCTGAAAAATCAATGCAAAAAGACTCTATTCTTCTAAGCTGGTGTCTTAATGAAGTTTGGAGCAACACCCCTATTTTGGCCGATGGAAATGCCTGAGGCCATAGGATATACTCCCATTTCCCGAAGTCCTTTGAACAAGGAGCTCCAACAAGTGGAAAGACCAATTTGAAAAGAATTTTTAATAGCATTGAGAAATTTAATTATCTCATATTTGAGAGGGTTTAGTCTTGGTTAAAGAAAAAAAAAATTCCCTGAAATATTGTTGAAAAGGTATAGAATAAGATTAATGGTGAAGTAAGTGTGCGCGTGTGTGTATAAGCATGCTACAGAATTCTTTTATCTTATTGAAAGACATTTGATACTTATTAAAAGATTATTGCTTTAAGGCATATTTTGATTTTCTGCCTAAGACTGTGTGGAGAGTCTTGCTACTGAGATAATAACAAAGAAACCTTAAACATGAAAAAAATACCCACATGAAAGATAATATGTTCCCTATTAGTACTGGTATCGTTTTCCGTGGGATTACTTCTCTCCAAGTATAACAGAAGTTTAAAAGTAAAAGCCCATTTCCAGTAAAAAGAGACACCGCACAGTAGGTTTGAACTTTTTTTTTTTTTTTTAATTCAAAATTGCTGGTGTGTGATACTTCATTAAGCAATTATCAAGTGACTATTTACTTCAAAAATTTATTTACAGATTTAAGATCTGTGCTAAGGAGAATACAATCAACTATGCTGCATATATCAAGACATACAGAGTTAGACAAATCTATTAGGCATGCCCCAACAATGCTTCTAAAACTTGAGAAAGCTACATTTTTTTCTGCTCTTAGATGAAAGCTTTTTGGGGAGCTGAAGAGCAATCATGTGCAATTTTAGAATGATTGAAACCTTTTAGAAACTTGTATATGTATTTGATGTATTTTTTCTAAATATATATTTGATGTGTGTGTGTTTTTACTTTGGTGTTTCTAGTGTCAGTTTACAGCACCTTGCTTTCTGCCTCCAGACCTCGCAGAAAGCTGGAGAGTCAAAGCATAAGGTGGGTAGAAGAAAATTTCAATGAATGAGATGGCACAGCTGTAAATATAAGCTCATTTTAGCTGCAAAACTGTTAGTTTAGCGGAGTAATTTAATTTTTATTGAAGATAATTAAAGTCCATTTGAACTGATCGAGGTGCAGGAGATGATAACCTTCTTCGGGGAAAAGGAAGACAATTATGGTACATAAAATTAAATAAACAGCATGAAGGCAAAATTTACAAATCCTTCCTAGTGTACAATGCACTGAAGTTTGAATACCACATTAATAACCTCCTGAGCAGGGAAACATTTTAAATACATGCCTGATTAGTGAAATGGCACATACAATTCATTTTTCTATGAAGATGTGCAAATATATTATTTACTCAGAAGCATTTATACATTAAGAATTAGACAAATATTTTCTGTCTTATGACCTACACTTATTTCAACAACATCCATCACTAGAATAACTGTGCTGCCTGTATGAACACGTATGTACTCGTTTGTATGAACATTGATGAGCAGGTTATGTGGAGTACATTTAGAAGACAAAAAAAAAAAAGCTGTGATTTTTTTTTTCCTCACAGAATAGAAAGGTTAAGGGATCACTGAGTGAGGCAAGAAGTTCTTTGGCATTAGAGGGAGACTGCAGATCAAGAGAATATTATTTTAATAGCAAAATAAAATCCCTTTTACATTCAGTATTTCCTTTGTTTCATCCAGGACACTAGGCATTAGAAAAGGGACACAGTCCTAGGAATGTAGCAACCCAAACCCCATTAAACATGCATGGGGAAGATTTCCAGCCTGCTGTGCAGGGAGTTACATGCCCAGGCTCTGTTAACAACAGTAATTGTGCATATAATTTCCTGTGCGTTGCTCTGAAAATTCACCCTACAGACTTTAGCTCCATGTTAAGTAACTCAGCAGCCATTTATTATATTCTGAGGACAGAAACCAGAACTTTGAAACTGCGGGATGGAAGCGGTCGCCTTTGCTGCCTTCCCTTTCTCACAATTTTTCCGGTCTCAATCAACCGAAGGGAAGCTCTGAGGACCCCATCTTCAGATGAAGGGGGAGTGCATCTCCAAAGGATACAGGGGCTCCTGTGTGGTGATGGCTCCCTGTACCTGGTATGGGCTCTGCAGGATTCCTATTGGTCCATGGTGGGGTCAGGAGATGTCTGCTTGCAGACAGAGCTTTCTGGACCTTGGTCTCACCTCTGGGGACCTTGCAAAGGCCTGGACGGGGTAGTCCACGTGTGGGTGGCCCACGGAGGAAAGGCACAGCTGCAGTGTGGTGCAGGACTTATACCCACAAGGGCCAGAACAGGGGAAAACTGGCAGCTCCCACATGGTAGAAACAAGCTTGTCTAAAGTGACAGACTCAAGGTGCTTCAAGAACAGGTTTATTAAATTGCGAGTGGCTGACCCCAGACAACGGGCTGGTGCTGAGGTCCTCCCAGGGATTTTGGATAAGGGGAATTGCTAAGAAAAGACACCAGGACAGAAGGTGCAAGTGAACCTCTGAGTGGAAAAGTTTGGAGCAGAAAACCCAGCTGAAAGTGCCCCAGTACCAGGCCAAGTGTGAGGCATGTCAAGCACCCACAGCTGCCTCGGAAAGCTCAGAGTTTTATGGGATTGGACCATAGAATATCCAAAATAAAAACTTTCTGTCCTGGAAAAGCAGCAAAATGCCAAGCTGCCTTCCCTGGCAGACAAGCAATTAAAAGTTTGGCTCCATCTGCTCACTAAAGAGTGAAAGCAGAAAGCAAAATGGAGACTAGATCTGAGGATACTGCAGAATCAGGGCAAGCCATGAAGGTAATTTGCTGTAGGAAACCACTGGGCTCCAGAAGATCTTACAGTGAATTATGTTGAATAAGACCACCCTCCATCCCCATCTAGTCCTCTGTAGTTGGATACTAATTAAAAAAAAATGCACAATTAATCATCCACATAAGTACGTACACACTCAAGCATCCAAACTACCAGTCTGACCATGAAACTAAAGAATCCCATCTTCTCCATCGTGCTCCTCACCAAACCACCCCTCAGCTGCTCTTTTAGCACCAGAGGGAAAAAATCAGGGGGAAAAAGCAGAACAAAATTAAGATGGTCTTGGCACAGTGTGCCCACAAGGTTAGGCTGTGATCCACTAATGAATAAGGTTCTCCAGGGAACAATCCTACATCAGTAGGTGGAACAGCTAATCTAATAGGTTTCTTCCATATCTAAATTCTATAATGGTGTAACTTGCAGCAGGGAGCATGTGATCACTCTTTGAATAAGCAGTGGGAGGGGAAAGGATATGCTTAATGGCCAGAATTAGTTTCCTTACATTGGTTTCCCGAGCCATTGTGCAGAATATGCAGCCTAAGAGTAGTGCAAGACTTTTTTTTCTTTTTTTTTTTTTTTTTTGATTTTGAATTGGGTATACATCAAATACACCCATCCCCCAGTCACAAGAAAATTCTCGCCACATGCTTCTGTCCTCCAGACTTACACAGCATTTTATTGTATGGAACACATCAAAAGGGCTTGGTTCCCTTGTAAAAGTTTTACAGGAAAATCACTGAAGAGCAGTGTAACTTTTTTTTTTTTAAATTCAAAACTAGAACCAATATTCTGGATTCCCACACTTTGGTGTGGACTCAGAGAGAACTGTGCTTTTCTGTACAGTAGAGCAGAAATACAGACCCTATATAATTAGAATTGCAGTCATGGCCTGTGGGATCTAGTGATTTGGACATATTTTATTTAACCAGCTTAGTAAAAGGTAATATTCAGCAGCTGTGATCTATAGCAGAATTACAATTTTCAGGGTCAAGGAGGGATTTTGATATTAGGAGGTTGGGCAGAATTGCTGTAAAATCTCATGAGCTGTCGTTAAAAATAAATGAGAAAATAGGTTATCCAAGAGTCATTGTAAGGGAAAAATCAATAGGCAGTGTCTATTCACTTGGGCTATCAAAATCCTTGAAATTTGAACAAAAGTTTCACGTTTAGTGTGCTGTAGGTTTTGAAATGTAAGTGGTGAATGCTCTGTGGGTACAAATTCATTGTGCTCTGCATTCAAACAAGGAGAAACCCTTCTGAAGTTCTGGAGTTCTTTATTAAGATAGTATAGTTCCTTCGTCACTAAGTCAGACATGTAAAACAGTTGCCAGCAAAACTTCAGAAGCAATTTTAGCTAACTGATGACAAACTCTCTCTTGGAAATATAACACATTTCTTTATCTCACCTTGCTCCTCTGGGGTTTCCTCCTGCCTCTGGCTCCCAGTGGATGCGGAAAGGGACTGCAGCCCTGGAGCCTGGGCAACATTCTGCAAGCACACTTGCCTGCTGCAAAACTGCAAACGATGGAGATTGGAAATGAGCATTATTGATAATTCGGAGCGGTACACATAATTGATATGGAAAGGGAGTATCATCCTCATTCAGAAACAATTAACTTCCCCCTCCAACACAGCAGTTCAAAGAAGCCTCAGCCTTTTAAATATGAATGAGTTTAACTTCAAAATATGCAACTATTAGCTATTAAAATATACACATGGAGTAGGATCTTTTTTATTATTATTATTATTGTAGTTACCAAATTTAAGTGTGTCGTGGACACAGATGTGCAGGTACACAAGTCCCACATGGACTCCAAGCAGTTAGAAGTGGAGAGGGGGAAATAAAAGATACGCACTGCTGTTGGATTGCATTATTTTATTTGCACCATAGCCTTGTACAATCTGAAAGTCCAGTTAATTCTTGCTTCAAGACAGGTGACTGAGACTTTACTGAATGTACAAGAATTAGCAGACAACACTCATTGCAAACGGACATCCAAAAAGAAAACCTTTCCCCAAAGCTCAACCACACTGAGGAAATCAACAGACTCTTCTGCAGAAGCCCGATGAAGATTTGTATATTGTTAATTTGATTGCAGAGGGTGCATGTTAAATAGAAAAGAACTGAGTTTGTCACTGTCATCTGAATCCATTCAGTCAGTGCAACAAAGGTATATTTAACTAAAATATGAAACAGACTTGCTAACACCGCATTATTTTCTCAGGCTTACAAAGTTAAAAAAAATATTAAACTGAATATAAATGACTTTGAGCATTTTTTATGACACCCACAGCCTAAGTGATCCAGATAATGTAATCTAACCATCATTAGAAACCATGAAATTACAATTCCCCTGGGATGGATATTTATCTCTCTGTTACATACAGAAAGGCGATTAATTAGTAGCTCTTTCAGTGTTTAACATTACTGTGCACTGAGGCTGATTAAAATCTAACTATAGAACAGCTATCATAGCTAACATGTAATCTGGGGAAAGTTTAGCTGGGGCATGAAGAATCACCTTAAAAAGAAAACTTTAAAAAAGGTACTTATAGGAATAGGCAGCTTCAAAGCCAAAACCCAGGCTTCCTTCTAATTTCTATTACACATAGTAATCATGACAATTACTGAGATTTCAAAAACCTCAATATTAAAAACAACTAAACCCATGTAAAATATTTTTGCAAAGCAGTAAAATTCACTGAATACCCATTCATTTTCAAGGAATGTATACAGTGCACAGTCATGAAGTGAATCACACAGCAGTGTCTTGAATAGCTTATTCTGAAATTTAAATGGGAGTGTTTGCTGGGGCATGTGCGTGTGTGTACCCTGTACAGACAGCACAGCGCGCACACGCTGTGTGGGCTAAATTCATATTTCTGGTGTAATTTCACTGGCTCGTGTGGAATGCACCAAAGATGTGTCAATGTGTGTGCACAGACAGTTTCCTCCAGGATCTCACGAAGGACAAGAGGACACGGGTAATTTCACTTTGGGAGGAATAAACAGAGGCAACTTTAGTAGGTTTTATTTCCTACTGTGAATGAAAATACTGGAGGAATTTCATGTAAGAGAAGCTGAAATACCAGAAAAATCCCCAATCACTAGTTGTTATTTTGAAAATAGTTTCCTATTTTGGCATCACTGTACCTGGGTATGCACACTAATATGTTTGGGCTGGTTAAGAAGAGAGAAGAAACTTTTAAAGCAAATATGAACATATCAGCAAAAAGACCTAGTTTTTATTTAATTTTTTGAAGCTATCAGCTGAGGCCACAAATCAGTATTGGGCATAGGTCATATTTTAGTAAGGATACACAGAAAGAAATTAGAAGTACTTTTAAAACAAAGTGTAAAGAAAGGACACTTTACCACCCCCACTCCTCAGTCCAGGTCCCAAAGAACTGAGCCACTGATTCCTAATCCTCTCTGTTGTGTTGAGTATTGTGTAGATGCTGCTCTCTTCTGGCTGCCTACACAAATTTTAATATGCAAAATGTTAATAAAAAGTGAAATAAAAGGCTGCAAAAATCAAACATGGCCTCAATGTGCTGAGGATAATGGAGGCACCTCTGAGGCCTCACTGTAGAGAGGTGACCCATACCCAGCTGCTTCATAGATCTGCTCCAACACCACACTGATCAGGAGCTCTTCCAAAATTCTCCTCCTGTCTTCCTGCATACCTCACTCAGGATGGCCCAAGTTCATATTTGGAGGCAAGAGGAAGGCATGCTCTTATTTTTCAAGCTGGAGAGGACCAGTGCTATCTACTGCAGGCACCTGTCCACTGTGCCACGCAGGGCAAGGGGCACAGCCATTAATGCCGCCGGGGTCATGACCACCTGAATAGCAATAGCTCAGTTTCATATTCTTAAAATAACAAGGACAACTGAAACCCAGTGAGAAGATTAAAAAAAAAAACAAAACAACAAAACAAAACAAAAAACACCACCACCACCACCAAAAAAAACAAACACCAAAAAATTTTTAAACTCTCAAGTGAACATTGCATCAGGACAAGGGTCTTTGAGCCTACCCAGCACAACCAAGCTATCCAACCAAGCATATCACTGGTCACAACGCCCCTGCTTCAGAGACAGCAGAGGAAGAGCAAGATTCCTTTGAATAGGTTGGAGGTAGTAAATAAGGAGTCACCATGGCATCCCATTGCTCCACTGTGGAATGCAATAGAGTAGGACATTACTGGGGTCCAATGTGACCCCAAGATGGTTGACCCTTTAGCTCCACTGCAGCTCCGCACTATACACGTGACCCTGTCGGGCACTTCTGACCACCCTCTCAGCAGATTTCTTCAGGCAGATCTACAGCCCTGCTGGGTCATTCCTGTGCTTCAGAAGAGGTGCTACACTTACTGCTCCATCCATCTCATCTGCCCATGTGGTAACATCATGTAACTGTTTTCTGAGAAAAGGCAGGTGGCACCTGTGGGCAGCACGAGTTCAGACTGTTGTAGGCACCCAAATCACCAGTCTGAGCTTCAGGATAGCTCAGGCACTGCATGCAAGCCAAGATATCTCATCCTAGAGACAGAGGAAATCAACCAACACAGACTTAAACCCATGCTAATTTGTCTTCCTTCCTAAGGTTTTGTCTTAAAAGATAAAATTCATCTCTAACCCACAGAACAACATCTGGCTATGTTTGATGTCACTGAAGCCCCACCAGTCACCCAGCTGAGACATAAGGCTTGATCCTTGATGAAGGTGAGAAGTATTTTCCCTGGTGAGAGAGCAACTGCTCTTGGTGGAAGAGGATGTGAGCTCTGCTGCCATGCATTTGCATGGCACTGGTTTGCTTCTGCTGCAGGAAGGAGAGGAAGCACAGTCCTTGCGGTGTCTGTGGGACTTGCAGGGATATCTGTTACAATTCATTAAGTAGCGCTCTAAGAAGTTACAATAATAACATTTCAACAGTTTCCAGAGGGAGTCTCAGAAACTACAGGAAAAGCCGACAAGTTTCAATCCATTTATCAAAGCACTTCAAGACAGATGAAACAGCAGAGCTGCTTAGTGAGGAATGTCTCTTTTTCTGGGTGTCCAGAGCATTTCAGTAAATAAAAAGCTCTTTAAAAATAAGTCAATACAATGGAATCCCTTTTGCCTTTTGCCAGCGCTTGTATTACACTTACACCCAAATGACCCTCCTACCTATAATACTGCAGCATTTACATACACATCAAATGGGTGCTTTTCACTTACATAATACATTTAATCCAAGGATTACAGAGCACATTATATATTAAACATTACAACACCTCGTGAGGTAGGCTAGCATTAATGAAGTTGCAGTGGGTAAACTGAGGCACAGGCTAGCTTTATGACTTGCCTGTGGTCCCACAGGCAATAAGCGGAAAAGTCATTAAGACACTCTTCAGACAAACAGCAGACACACATATGCACATGCTTGTATGGGTAAAATAGACTAATCCATGTTTTCAAAAGCAACTTTAGCTCTACCTATCTGGAGACACTCAGGTCCTGATTTTCTGAGGGCAGGAGAACAAAAGGCAAAAAGGAGAAGACAAAAAGAACGGAAAGCAAATATTTGCTGGTAGAAATAACGGGGGTTTTGTATGCCAAATTGTGTACGCAAAACGAGAGGCATCCAAAACTGAGGCACACTTTAGATGCTGGTCTCCAATAATTTGATTTTCTCAGTAAAGATTTTTCTAGACCTGCAACAGGGGTTTTGTTAGGGTTTTGTTCAATAACGTCAGTTTATATTTAGCTTTCATACAGCAGATATAGAAAAAAAAATCTTTGGTTAAGGTCTTTGAGCCAAGCATCTAGGATAAAATTTTCAAAAGCACTCAACAGTGGCTTTTGAAAACAGAATTAGGCTAGTTGCTGAGACAAGCTTTGAAAGCTACCCCCTACCTCCTTAGCATTTTAACTCAGAGCTGATTTCCTCAGTTAAGGTACCGTTCCTTGTCTCCCCATCTCATGGCCTTCACCAGTATTGCTAAGTCAAGCTGGATTTAAAACCAGGAAAACAAGCAGGAGACTGGGCGATGCGGGAGCTTGTGGTCATGACCTCCCTGGCATGTCTGCCCGCCTGAGAGTGGTGTAGCTGGACACAGGGATGCTCCCTGGGTGGCTCCCACTTTCCAGCCAGCCTTTGTTCTCTTTGTGGGAGTACTGGCTAATGGAGGTGTACACCCTCCGCCTGATGGTTAGGTGAGGCTATAATTACCTCAGTAATAAAGGTCTGATTCTTCCCTGCTCTGCACCTCCTCAGCTGGTCAGGAACACTTGTCTAAAGTGGGTGCAAAATGCTACCAGATCAGAAAGATGACATTTTACATCAATGGAAATGACCAGGTGTAAGGAACAAAGGCCTACATAACAATGCTCTCAACTCTGTTGTCCTTTAATTAAGTAGTTCCTCGGGCAATGACACTAATGAGGCCTTGTTTCCTCAGGGTTGGATTCTCTAGTATCTAAATGGGATGTGAGCTTTTCCTGGGGAGAGAGGCATTTATAATTTCTCCCTCCCAGGTAGTATCCAATTTGGGTGGATATCACGCTGCAGCCTTTCTCTTGGTGGGGACGCCGGTGGGACTTCTCTCCTCTTGGCTGCTCATTTTCCTGAAAGCTACAGGAATTTTTGAGAGCTCTGCTCTTCTATTAAATTTGGCTGAATTTGGTCAAAGGGCTTAAAGCTAGCAGGGGATAGGAAGACAAATGCATCAAATGAGACAGAGCAAAGTCATAAATCTGCTTCTACATGAAGAGAAGGTTAAATATTATTTTTACTTACAAGTAAGTTTTCTAGTTGTGTGGTAAACTCATAGAGGGTTTTTTCTCTGCTTCGGTAGGCATGCCTGGCTGCAACTCCTGCAATCAGTGTCAATAAAGGGAGAAGGTACAAGCAAATATATGCAAGCAGGGCAAGCAGCTCAGGGAAGAGGAGACGTTAC
>VZTV01057509.1:22500-39306 GCA_013400875.1 Anhinga rufa
ATGTTTATCCCAAAATCAGCTCCCAGGGACAGCACAGCAAGACGACAGAGACTGCAGGGATGCCAAAACCCCAGAAGTACTACGGCACACACAAGAATTCGATGCTCAGTTCCTACCTAATTTGGGGGGAGTCTAAAAGCCACCAGCTTTTTGTTTCTTTGAACACCTTCCTAAAAGATTTTATGGCTTAAGTTCAAGGGCTCAAAATCCCTCTCCATTTGTAATATTTGTAAGGGATTGCATATAATGAATGGAAAAGTTATGAAAATTACTTTATCATATCACCAGAAAAACAACCTTTTCTGGAGTTGTAAGCTTAATTATAAGCCAAATGACCTAGACCTGTCTATAGGAGAAGCACAGCCACTAGGAAAAGAGAAACACAGCTCATTTACACACAGGTAGATGAAACTATGATATATTATATCAGCTAAAAGCATGAATAAGTTAACATTTTTACAGTTTTTGTTTGAAAAGGGGAATATCTCATCAGAATTTAATACACCAAAAATATTTCCAATATGAGGTCTCAACATAGTCAGGCCAATATTAAAAATCTAGATTTTTGTTTAATGCATTGCAATCACATATTTGTCACTGAATTATTACTTAGAGTCTCTTCTCAATCAGCAATGAACAGAGGAGTATACATCTTCAGTAAGGGCCTAGTGTGTATACTTATCAGTACATATATCAACATTGGAAGATTTAAAACAGATCTGATGGGCTGTGGTCACAACTCCATTTTGGGCAAGTGATGCACTATCACGATCTTGAGGAAAGTGGAATTGTTTTGGATAAGCAGAAAAGAAAGCCTAATTTTAAAGAAATGTTAAATAGAGTGTTGGATTCACATTAGATATTAAACATCATCCTAAGGTTGCTCTCTGTTAAAAACTAACTACTGTTTTTAAAACCAGGTTGAGTCTATTACGCTAATTCATGTTCAGGAGTTAGTCACAGGAGACAGGTTCACTTTCTACATCATTTGGTCTCTGCTTTACTTATATTCTATATCACAGGTCAGATACTGCTTGATATTCATACACCCCACATGCACAAGAAAAGTGCAAAGACCCTTCCTCCCTCGCTAAACTCTGGCAACTTACAGGCTAATTGTCTGGGGTAGAATTCAACACACGTTAAGTCTTTTTATACTGGAACAAGCCCTCACCCCAACAAATATTAAGATTCTGAAAACACTCAGATAAAGACAAAAAATTTAAGAAAAAGTAATCAACCCCACATGCCACCAACTATTCCATCAATAATACAAAATATTTTATACTACTTGCACCTGAGTTTAATAGTGGAAAAGAGAGGGAGACTCTGTCAGTGCAAGAGAATGATTCATGTGACCACTTTGTCTTAATTACTCAGAACAAGCAGTTTGTTGCTGTTTAGTGAAGAACAAAGCTATCAGCGTCCCTTGACAGAAAAATAAATAGCCATCGCAGTGGTGAGGATGATGATGACTGCCAGAACAACAATCAAAATCCGGTTTTGGATGATCCTGAAAAAAAGCAAAAGAGACAAAGAAAAAGTGAATAAACCAAAATAAAACAAATAAAGCAAAATAGCAGAATATATATAAAATCATACAAAGAAACACACAGTCTTGGAGAAAAGATGTGCCCACAAATTAAGGATTTCCTACACCATTCTGTGTATCTTGATTGTTTTTTACTTCTTTCAATTTCTAGTGCTTCCAAACATTTCTTTATGTAGCTATTAAATCCAGCTTTTGCATTCAGGAAAGATTCAGACTTTCCTTAATTATGCATACACATATATACATATTAGAATAACTGAAATACATCATGTTATAATTTATTAACCTTATAAGAACAAATGAAATAATTAGTCCTCAGTTGATGCAACCCAAGCAGGGTGATCTGTAATAGTAAATATCATTATATTTTTTAAGCCATTCTGAAATCTTCACATCTTTTTAAAATCTGAACAGAAACAATTTATTAATTTTCAGGGGATTTTAGTATTAAGGTACAAGATTTCTAGGAAACACATGTCAATGAGATACTTACTTGTACTAACATACCAAGGGAAAAGTATAAAAGATAGTTTTGAAGAAAAAGATGATATAAAGAAGCAAGTGTCAAACTGTGAAGCTTATGTTGTAAAAGCATCTCCTGTCTCTGTAGCATACCTTTACTTATGGTAATAGGCAAATGTTACATTTTCTATGTAGTATAAAAAATGGAAATTAGTAATAATAAAAAGATGCCAGAAGTAGAAAGTCCTAATATTGTTCAATCATTTGCTGTGAGAAATCCCTGCATCTAAAATCACACACCACATTGTTTCAGATTTTGCCTGAAATTAACAGGCCAATTAAAATGAATAAATCAACAAATAGTAGAATTTGAGGCATTTTATGGGAGGATTCTGGATTGTAAGAATTCAGCATTTGTTATCCCATCCTCACAGAGGAGGAAGAATATTTTCACAGGCTCTTCATGAAACAGGAACTTTTGCAAAACATATTTATACATGAAGTATATCATCAGAATTGGAGAGGTTTTCACTATAAAAACACCAAACAAAACCAATAGAAGAACCCTAAGTTATATTTATTCTTATTTTATTTTTTTCTTATGCTTCTGCAAAACAAAACAAAAGAAAACAAAACAGAGCCTTCACCAAACAAGCAATGGTAAGAAGAGGTAAAACTGTGTTTTGTGAAACATCAAACTGAGTACAAGGCTCCAACTTGAAGACAGGGAATGTAATGTGTTAAAATGAGCATATTTCACGCAGTGGAAGAGAGAAGAAACTCTGGAGAGCAGAAGGGAGTTTTCCTTGGTAAATGTTTTTCATTTGGATGTGGGTGGATATACATATAAATTATACTGGAAAGTGTAAAGAAAAATGCAGTTTTAACCAACTCCAGCTCTCTCCTTGCTTACCCCCCACCTAAAGAAAATGCAGTAAATGGATGGATGAAAACTGTCACATCAGACAGACACCCTCCCCTGTGACACTCTAAAAGGACTAGCTCTCTATCCTCCTGACAGGTTACAAAATGATCACATTTGCTGACACGTCTTCCGCAAAACTGCTTTAGTGTTTGTGTCCACTTTCCTAGCAGGAGATGAATGGGCTGCTTTGTCCTCATTTATCACTTAAAGCTGAACTAAGATCTGTCTCGTTTATTTTTCCCTTCCTCACTAGAAAGGCTCAACCACAGCATTAATTCTTTTGCGATGACAGCTAATTCAAACTTAACAGGCAATATTTACTCTGCCAAAAGGATGAGGAGGAAGGGGGGATGTTTCTCACTCTTTTTCTTTCCCCCCATAAAAAAAAAGGGTAGCAGGCTAACAAAATAAAGCTAATTAAGGGCTTTTGGTCCTTGTTGGTTTGCACTTCAGTTTAACACCTGAACTTACAAGCTTCTCTTTTGTGGCAGGGTGTGACATTCTCTGCCAAACACCTGATAACAAACGATTTGTCCAGGCATACGCATGAAAACCAGAATATATATTTACTCACTCACCCTCATCACTCCTGAAAAGACACTCAGCAATATTGAAACTCAGCAGTGAAATAGATTAAAAGCATGAAAACTCTTAAAACATTCAGCCTTAAGTAATACACAGTGCAGCTGGCTTGACAACCATTTTATTTGTGGGATGTGGGCCCCAAGGCATCCATAATGCTAATTTACAAAGGATTAACTGTGAGTGAAACTCGCTTAATCTAACACATAGTTAGGCAAAGGCATACATAACATACTGAGTGTTTAAATCAACTCCTCCTATCTCTGGCTCACTGAAAAAGCATTTCATCGTTTGAGACTTAAAGAAAAATTTAAAAAGCACCAAATCCTCCAAATGCTTTATTTTTAATACTCTGGCAGTACACACCCAATTGCAAGATTATTTAATCAGTGTCCATGTCTCTAAAATCCTTGTGAAGAGAACACTGAGTAAGGCAGGCTGCCACCTGTATCTGCTAATTGAAGGTTCACTTACGGTGTGAATCTAGGAAATACATATCAAAGTTCAATTTCTAGGAATCTGAATTAGTCTGCACAGTGCAGCAAAAGAATATCATATTAAAAGGAACAAATTAATCATGAAATAGGATGGATGTTATCAACAGACTCCTACACTGAAGCATTATATACTTTTAATATTCAAACGCACAGTTAAAGATTAATTTTATATCTTTAAAAAAAAAGAATAACATCACATTTTACTGTTTTACTTTCAAGTGAGCAAGTAAAATTAAAGTAAATGCAAACTGCCAGAAGGATGAGGCTAGAAGGAGAATGACAGAGCTGTTCGGTAGCAGCAGGACAGTCTTGAGGAGGGCTCAGCAAACTATGCGTGTTGAGGTCTGAGTCTTGGAGCTGCTGCTCAGACAGAGAACACAAGTTCTGGGTGTCAGCACATTTCAGATCTCAAAGTCAACAAGCAAGGGCGACCCTTCAGAGTAAAGAAAAAATCAAGAGGAAAGGGGGTTTTGAGTGATCCAAGACAGTCAAGCCAGCTCACAGTGGTAGAACAATGGTTGGCATTGGCAGAACCCATCTGTAGGGAAGCCTATAGTACTGTCACAGCCAGACACTGCCAGTGGGTATTGCTCTAGGCAAAGCATCAAGGAATTTAAGTGGGGGAGGGAGCGATAATACCAAAGGAGAAGAAAATGAGGCCTAACATTCGCTACAAAAAAAATCCCACAGGCTAACATTCTCACAAGTAGGAGATGATAGTCTTTTATCTCTATTACACCTTAAATTCAACGAAATCTGGTGAATGAGGAAGCCCAGATTCTTCTTTGAAAATGCAAAGCATGTTTACAGGGTAAATAATTTAAGAAAGAATATATACTTGAAAGAAGACACCCATTGAAACATCCATGGCTAAAATGCCTGAAGGCAAAAACTTGTGCATTTGCATGCTGCATTTTATTAAGTTAGCACACTGTAGCTTTAAAAGAATGCATGGCCAAATTAGGAGGAATGTGTGACTGAAACATCAAGGATTCCTCAAGTTTACATTATGAATCATAGTGCTGTTGATATGAGATGAATTAACCATTTAGTCGATGTAGCTTCGGCACTGAATTCATACCAAGTACTGCTGGAGCCCGGGGCGCTGGAGCTCGTTAACAGCCAATGTCTTCTGTTCCTTTCATACTTGAAACTCTAAGAGCACAAGGGCTCATTCTACTTTGAGTTAGAAGAGACGAAAAATCTGAGCTTTTAAACCAAGTTCCATCTAGTTTATCATGGACAGCGGCCCAAAACATTTGGGTACAAAACCACATAGAAACAGTAACTAAAGCAGATACAAGGGTAACATTAACCGACGCATTGGAAGAGCAGGCTGGACTAATAACACAGAAAGCGCATCACACTCCTGTTGAGTTTCCTTCTGCTCCTCCTTTCTAAATGCCTGACCCTGGCTTCTGGTCACGGTGCTAGCCTCCGACCATTGGTGCACTGGAGGGTCCCTCCAGCCGGTGCCAACTTTGTGAGCTGACGAATGACACTGTCCGCTTTCGGGGATCACCTCTTTGATGCGCATGGTGGCCACTGCTTTGGAGAACAAGTCCCACATCCATTACCAAACACTGATGTCCCTGGCAAATCAGTTCCTCCAGCTCCCACCATGGCAGAAATTGTGCTGCCTTTCCACATTTCAAAACCCAAAATGATTTGCTCCTCTCCGTAGCTTCACACACACATGCACACAATGGATCTAACTCTGTTTGTGACATGTTTAGATCTGCTCCGTATAAACACAAAGCAGTTCCCGAATAAGCTTTTGCAAACCTTACATTAAGGATGCCAACCGTGTTTAAACCTTTTTACAAAACCGCATTCATTAGCAGGGGAGTGCACGACATCTATATGGGTTCAGCCTGATGTCTTGCACATGTCTTAGTGCCTGATTGACCAGCATTGAATAATGATGCCTTGCCATTAAGCACTGATGGTACAATAACAATTGTCATGAAAATTAGCAATCACAGTAACATGTTAACAAAATACGGGATATAAACGAACCACTGCAGACTCTGGGTGCATAGAGAGTTTTGTGTCCTTAACTTGAAATAATGAAGACTACAAATAAAATACTGCAAAAATATCTTAGAGAAGCTCAACTCTGACACTGATACAAATAAAAAAAAATACAAATGTCTTGGGGGATCAGTTAGCACACATTCATTACAACACAGGGCTTTATTCTTAAAGAAAGCATCTCAAAAAATAATGTCCGCAAGAACACAGACTGATTGATGACAGAACACTGTCCAACAATGTTTCACTGTAATACATGTATTTAAGATTTAACTAGAAGTGATTCCTATCAGTTTACTGGGCAGAAAGGCTTGTTCTCTGTACACAAGGCTACATTTTAAATAGTTGCTTTGAATACTTGGCTTTTGCATTTTTGGGTGACCTTTTATTTGTGATGGGTAGTTTTTTTTGCTAATGTGCAAGAAAATAGGTGCATGCAAATCCGTGGTAAGTGATTTTTAAGTGCCCAATATTCATGTGCAAATCAGCAGATTCAAACAAACACAAAGTGTAGGTCTAGTCACATAGGCAAATAAATACCAGGCAAAACTAAATGTGAATTTAAAGTAATATAGCTATACTCAGATACCTTCTGGACAGACACCATTATTACTATATATAAGGACATCCTTGTTATGATATATCAGGAGCTTTCAAATGGAAGCACTAGACCCCACACAGGAGAATAAAATGTTATGATTGGTAAAGCAAAGCCTTAGATACATAATGATAAATCTCTAAGTTCAGGGTATCTGGCGGCTGTTCAAGTAACTATTCATCTTTCCCATCTTTAGGTTTAAGAATGCTTTTCTTGAATAAAAGCAACTGAAAAGAACTAGACAGGCTGTGGCAAAACATAAAGACATGGCAACATACTGAAATAAAAGAGTAAGAGAGCCCTGCCTAGCAAAATTACAGCTGGTTGGAAGTATCTGACTTGAGACATTTTTCATCATTAACAACTGAAATTAGCAAACAGAAATACTGGTGGAAAAATATCTGCACAAGTTGCATACAACTCCTCGGCCCTTTTCTAGCTGACCTTAGAAGAAGTGAAGAATTTGGAAAATACTCAAGTGTTTTTCCTCTCCCCCGCCCCAAACTCTGAAAGTAAGTTCAAGTTCTTTGTGTTCTCAAGCCAGAAGGACCAATTACATTGTAATTGACATTGTATATTTAAAGGTGAAAATGCTTTGAGGGGGGTGGAGAGGGGATGGGACCCCCATGGCTTACTTCATGCCAAAAAGGCCACACTGCCTGGGCTCCACCTCCAGTTGGGAGACACCGTTCCCAGCAGGAGCCTATTTCATGTTCTCTGAATTCCTCCCCAAAGGAGCCTCTTCTTCCCCTAGGGGCTCTAGTTTCTTATGTGTAAGACCTTGGGAAAATCCATTAAAAACTGTGAAAACTGAGCAGATAATGAAATCAAAGCCTCAAAAATGGAGGAAAGGAGAATAAAAAGTGATGGTATTTTCCTAGCTGACTAGCAGGGTTTTTTTGGAAAGAGACAGGCCATACAAAGTGCCTAAGATATTGTTGATAGGGCTGAGGAGTTGTGCTGTGCTACATCCTCTAGCTTTAAAGTTCAGTCTTAAGGACTGGGGCTATCTACTTGTAATAACATGGATACCAATCTCTAGTTATAATATTACACTCAAACCACATCAATGATTTTTCCACCTGAGCCCTGAATGAAAGAATGAGTCATGTAATAACAGGTGCAGGGAGGTAGTCACACTATCCAACTTGAAACATCTAAATTATATCTAGCTAATCTCTCTCAGCTCCCCATGTATATAAGCTAGAGTCCTGCTCTGAACTGCCTGGCCATATATGCATCCCAGGAGATCTAGTCTGTTAAGTTAGCTGGCTAGGTTAGGTGCCTACTGATTAGTAGGGATGAATACCCCTAAAAGCTTGAGCATGACGCCCAAGCAAGAAAGCTTTCCAGCTCTGAGGGCAAAATCATACAGGAAAGGCGTTATCATATCATAAAGTGTCTGTAATCTCCCATTAATCAGAAATATTGCACAGATGAAACTCACCAGTAAAGCAAAAGATGTTCCTCAATAATTAGCCAGTAAATTCCTTGATTTGTCATCTCCCTTTAATGGATTCTGTATTTGCACATGAAATTCTAAGCAGAATCAAATATATTTCTCCTTCAACAGTTTTTCTGGAGGAGTGAGAGATAGGAGAGACATACCTCTCTGGGACAAATACCTCCTGAAATGCAGTGGGCTTCCTTGGCTCAAGGAACTACGTTTTTTACCTTGCTGTATTATCTTCTGACAATCTTACCATTAAGATTAAAATTTAAAATTGTTTTTATGATATCTGATAGTTAAAATACTTATTGAGATATATAATTCATAATTGAAATCTAGCAATATATCCCAAATGTAACAAAAGCATACGAACAACATTGGAGTACAGTATTATTTGGTAGCCATCAGGATTATCATAGCTTGCATGAGTCCCGTCTCAAGGAGCTGGCAGTTGCAGGAGGTGCAAATAGTACCCAGGTGATCACTGGAGTCTGGGGTGGGGTGAGAGGGGAACTGAGTGGCCTAGGAAGGAGAGGTATCTACAGGAATGATTGGAAGACAAGTGTATGCAGACTTCAGCAAGCAAACTGCGAGAACAGGGGAAGCTTGAAAGAGGACCTCATGGACATGGGACCTAAGATAAAAAGGGAAAAGGGAAGGGTACTGTACATCTTCTACTAGCTCAGATTTTATTCATTGCTTATTCTTAAAACACATGGGAAGGCAATTCTGAAGGATGAAAAGTATCCTTCTGCTGATGAGAGACCCTGACAGGGAACACTTCTCTGCACAGTTGTGATGCAACTTCAGCTTTCTCCTGACTCCAAGTCCACTCCTTCCATGGAGGGAACCAATTAGATTATTATTGTCATTAGGAGGAACAGCGGGTGGCTGCTGGGGCCGTGGAAACTCACCAGCCAAAACTGGAGGGGGATAAATTCATTTCATGCAAAGCAGAGGCAACACCAGATCTCTTTGGCAAGTCTAAATGAAGATCATGTGTGCAGTGGCAACTGCAAGTGGAAGGAGTCAAGGTTGTATTAATCTCCAACCAGCCTTTCTCAGGGTACTGAAGTATCAAGAAGAACAAATCATACATTTAGTCACCTGAGCATGACTAAGAACCATAGGCCTTAGCAAACATTNCCAGCAGAAGAAATGTATGTAAGCTATAAAATGACAAGAACATACATGACTGCACATTGGCTTTTATGATAAATATAGTTAAATTTACATTCTGTGCAATTTACAGAAAACAAAAATGTCTAAAGTCTGCACTTTATCAACTTTCATAATCATCAAAACCCACTAAAATATGTATCTTAAACAGATGAATGAAAGTAACATCTTTCACCCTGCCTTACTTTAATTAATGACTAATCTACAGCTTTTAGGTGTGATGAAGCTGGAGATTGGACACAAATACTTTGCCTGCATTATTTTCCCCTTACCACACCATATTTGACTGGGTGTCTTTTTGTATGGCAAGTTTTCTACAATTGTCTTAACCATGTTGACCTCTTTTGTAGAAACCTGAAGGCATCCGCAGCAATTGTTCCTGAATATGTGCTATCCAAAATGTTACCATTTCATGGCACTTCTTGAATGATAGAACAGAATTTTTTTTGGTATATATTCATTTTTTTCAAATGCTATAAAAGAAAGGAAAACAATCATGGCTAAGGCCATTTGTGAGATGGCATTAAAAGAGCCCACTCTGAGACAGATAAAAATAATGAGAATCTTTCTGTCAAGAAGGATTTAGAAAATATCACTAGCATTATTAAAATTTAATTTTTTACTGTGCTTTTTGGTTCCCCCTTTTCCAGTGATAATGAGCAGGACTGCACACCTCCACATTGCTAGTACTTGTTTTGAGCAATAAATTCAGCCTTCCAGTCTGAAGACATTTCAGACAACAATTTTGACTGCTATAGGCTTATTTTTCAACCTGTTCTGTGCTTTGAGTCCTCCTATAAAAACCAGTTCATAAGCTAATTTTCCACAATGCCAGTGGAACAAATAAAAATCAATTTATGCCCAACTGGTTCAGAGAAAACCTGGGAATAGTGAAGACAGAACAGTGAAAAATAAAAAGAATCGATGTATTCACAAATGGTTTACCTGATAGAGAACTATCAAATTAGTTGACAGGAGATACTTGCCACTATTAGAGTATTTTCTTTTCAGCATGTTACAGTATTTCTATTAGGGGAGCAGAAATGCCTCTACTTTGTTATGACCTCAGAAACCTTGGTTTAATAACCACACGGAGCCTCCATGCATTCTGTAAAAGTACAGGGCACAAAGTCAAAGTGCAAGAGCACTTGCAGATCTTGCAACCGGAGGGACCTGCAAGCCCAACCTGGCTTAGAGTGGGTGTAAGTTTTCGTGATCTCATGGAAGGAGGGAAGAGTCCTCTTTCAGTGAACACAGGGAGACATTCATGACCTCAGGCCAACTTTGTCAAGAGGAATTTGGTCCATCAAGAATGGAAAAAATCAAAAAATCATAAAACACTGCCCAGGCTTTCCTCCCCAGTTAAAAATCCAAATGTTCAGGAGCATGCTGAAGACTAAGTAGTTTAATATCTCTTGCAGAACAGAATACAGATTTCTACAAAGATGGGAATCCCATTCGTAGACTTAAAAATTTTCATAATCCCAAGGACAACTCAGGGCATAAAGTTTAATATCGTGGTCCAATCCATTTCATCATCTTCACCACTAATTGGGCAAGCATTTTTGAAACCATGGTACCAAGAACAGATTGTATAGGTGCTCCTGCCTGTCAGTCTGCAGCCAGAAAAATATGTCTGGAAACCTGATTGAAGAACAGAATCTGCTTTTTAAAACAAAATAACCATCACTCCTGTGGAAATAAAACAAAATTATAATTTACAGGCTTAAATATTAAGGAAGCTCTTTCTAAGTAGCTATAATCTTCACCCCAGTATGTAGCATTTTATACACCCCTTCATTTTTATGAGTTGGCATTAAAATGTGACTCATTTTAACAGAAAAAAAAAGGATTAAGTATGTCACTCTGAAGTAAAGCTGCATATTACCTATTTAAAAATATTATAACACTCCATGGAGACATCATTTCTAGGGCCAAACAAAACATTACTCAATGAAGAAATGGCATGAAATATAAAATATTCAGCAGAGGAAGGGTATTTGGACTTAAGCAGTTTCACTGCCAATAAAAAGCATCATAATAAATAGCGTGCATGTAGAAAAAAAAGAATATGTGTTCTTCACTATTCGAGATGTAACACCTTAGTATGGGAAACTAATAAACATACTATTCATCCACTAAGTACATACAGGGAGAAACTAAAAACCACCACACATTTTGATTCTGAATTTCTTACAACTGATGTTAATTTGCTTATGATATCTGCCTGATTTAGAGCTAATCTTCTGTAAATTAACTCCTAATGCTGTCTGAAATAATCCTCTTAATGCTGGTCTGTCTTGAGTACTTTATATCAAATACCATGAAATACACAAGCATATACAAGGCATATAGCATTTGCAGTGCTGTTGGCTGCTCTCAAACATTTGCTGTGCCGTGAAGACGCAAGCATGGTGCAGAGCTGCATGGCCCTGGGGCAGCTTTGGGACAGCACAGGGTGGTGTTGCTCTGGTTGTCCCCTTTGAAAGGGACAGCATGCCAGGACTGTGTCCCGCCTCTCCTGGCCACCAGAGAGAAGAGGAGGCTCTGTGCCTCCTTACAAAATGGCACAGGGAGGTGCAATTCCACACTCCAAACCTCCCACCTCCAGCAGCACATGATGATGAGAAAAAGTAAACTATTTGGGTTTTGAGATTTCTGAATGACAAGATCTGTGTTAAACAGCACTAATTATCAGCTGGAAGCCTAATCTGATAACTGGTTTGAACATACAGAGACAATTTTGTTTCTTCAGAAGGGGGAAATATTTTTAAGGGTGTTGCTTCAGCATCGGCCAGCTTAATTATTATTGTCAGTGTGCTAACTCTGTATTCAAAACTATATTTTTTCCACTAAATCCACCGGAACAGTTTTCTCCCCCAACATTAATTTAACGATACAGCCGAAAACCTAATTGATATTGGTGAGCAATGCAATATTATTTTCTCGGTTTTTGAAACATAAATGGCAGGCACAACTTTGACTGAATGGACCTCTTTATGTTTTAACAGGCGGTTTATTGGCCCAGACTCCAACATATAATAAGCACAATTGCAAAAGCAATACAATTTTAATTGAAAAATTCATGTATTTTTACTATGAAAGTGACTCAAATAACAAGTAACATTGTCAGGTACAGGGCTTTTAAAACAATTTTTATATAAGGAATGTTGTTTAGAAATTATATTTTCACCATAGCAAGGGCTTATAGGAGGCTATTAAAAGAAAAAATATGTATTGTTTAAATCATACTTTATTGGAGCTTGCTTTTTTAATATATTAAAGAACAGATAAAGCACAGTGATCAGTGAGCCGTATGTGTCCAACAGCCCTTCAAGAGCCTTGTGGAAATGTATAAAACAAGCAGTGATACAATCCTTTGCCAAACACCGTCATAAATTTTTTATTTGGCAGCTAACATTCTCACTAGTTTTCTTGGCAGCAATTGGGACCTTTAGCAAGAAAGGTGCAGGAGAAAAATACCTTGTTTAGAGATGTTTTCAACACTTTCTGGGATTTTTCAGAACTTCTGCCTGCAGCACATTTTACAACCATGGTCTCCAGTCACCTGATGAGTAGGTGGTGGTTTTAAACTTTTTTTTTTAATATAGACAGCCTACTACCCCCCTCTGGCCTTCAGCCTAGGATGCAAGTGTGGAGGGGGGCTGTATGTGTTCCACAGAGATACAAGTGGTTGCTCCTCTCTGTCTAGACAAAAAAACTTGAAAATAATATCAGAATGTACCTTTCATTGCTCCTGATACTATCTGTATCTTATTCCCAGATGACAGAGATAAATGAAAGGCAAACATGTGCTGATTACTTTTGCATTTTCCTTGGGAGATGTCTGCAGAAAAGCTGGTCACAGGTGCAGCTACCCTGGTCAGTCGGTGGACTGCCTCATAAACAGAATTGTGAGATAGATTTCTGTACCCAGATCTGTTCTTCTAGGTTTTTTGTTTTGTTTTGTTTTGTTTTGTTTTTTAAAAAAGATATACTAAACTTGACATCTGATGCACAGCCTTCTTCAGTGCACCCAGATATGCTGATGTGTTGTATATGTGAAAATATGGCTCCAGCAGTACTGTGGTTTGGGCTATACTGGGGAGAATTAAATAGTGGGCTTCTAGCAATTCACTTATGGAGCAGATGTTTTATATTTTGGTATTTCATTGTTTTGGAATAGAAATAATATGAACCTATTTTACATCTCAGCAACTTCCTCCAAAACTTTCACAACAATAAGATATATTTCAGTCCTTCACATGGACATCAAGGAAACGTTTTTTTCTTAAACAGATGTGGACGAGGAAAAGCACCTTTTCCTTATTTGGCTCAAATTAGAAAGGCTGGAATTTAGTTTTGGACAGCATAAATTGCTGTAAACACAGGCTTAATTAAAGTAATGATGTTACACTTATAAACACAAACTAATGGGCTTCCCCACAGCTTGTGTTCCAGTTTTGTCTCGTGTTTACCAGGGGCATCATCCCCTCAAGAACTTTATAGAGCACACACAGACATCTAGTGGTTGGTGAAAACACTGCAAGCATGTCATTGCATCTGACACAACTCGACTGGAGACAGTGACGTTAGGCCAGGTATGAGTTGTGCTAATTTTGTCTCTGCTACATCTATGGATGGGCAATCAAACAGGGAGAGAATTGCTCCCTTTGTGCCATCTGAGATAATCACGCTGCCTCTGGTAAGAGATTTGCTCTCTTGGCAACTGGCTTCCCAAATTTCCCTAATCATTGATTCTTTTCAATTGAATTGGAGCTATTTTTGCCTTTCTTCTGAGTAACTTTAAATTTCTCTCTCCTTGCTACTATTATTTTATTTTACTTAAAAACTGAAGAGCTTAATTATGTAATATTGTTTGAATGGCTCTTTGAATGTGGCTACAAGCAATGAAAGTCTAATTGAAAGTGACAGAGCAATGTGATTTTATAGACAAGAAAATACACACACCACAAGAAAACACACAGTCAATAATAAATTCTAAATTCCTGGTACAGCAATATGACTTGCTCTCTCCAGTCTGCATCAATCAATGGAAAGATGCCTAAAACTTCAGTGGGGTTTGAGTCCCACATCTGCAAAGGAGATCAAGAGAGACAGTTTTGCACAGCGTTGAAAGAACTCAGTGCCCTGATTCTGCTCTCAGTTACACCATTTTAAATCAAGCGGTACTCAGCGGTGTCATAACCCTGTACATCTGTGTCAGACCCTGTGTTGCAAGGGCAGACTCGATGCCAAGAATGCAAAACAGATGTTGCTTTCCTAATGTTTTCTTGTTGTCATTTAAGTTGTTTTCATGGGGTTCTGTTTTCATTTTGGTGAGTGAAACAGGTCGACAGGACTTTTCAGAGGGCAGACTGGAGAAATGCTTCTGCATCTTCCTTTTTATTTTGCATGCATGTGTGAATATACATAGAGTTTGAGTTACAACTGGGAAAAATACTTTTTTTTTTTAAGCTTCATTTGAGCTCTGCTCTGTTCCCTTGGGGCAAAGTGAAAGGTAGCTATTTGCGGATGGGAAAAAGGGCTTTTGTGCACAGCAAAACTGCATCGCCAAACAGCTTAAGAAAAAGATTTTTTGAAGTTATTTTTTACTACTACTTTAAGAGGAATCAGGGATAAATGTATCTTTTTTGCATGTTGACTCATTAACAAATTTAGCAATAAACACTTCACTTTGTAATTAAGTCCGCTAGTTTACTGCTGTCCAGAAGTTTCTCCATACTCTTTGCACAGAAGGTTTTGGAAAACGTAGAACTAAGAAACAGTGAAGACAGGTCCCAATAGCTTGCTCAAGCAAATCTAGCTGAGGCTTAAACTCACTTCTGAACACTGAAATTTGAGATGCTGTATCAAATAAGCAGCTCTTTTTCCCTGAAGAGAAGAAACTGGGTGTAGCTAACCTAGTGCATAATAGGTTTATTCTCATTCACAAAACAGGAATTACTTTATGGCCCCAAAGTAAAACTAGCACAGAAATATACTGGCAGATTTGCTGCAGATGTGTGTTGTGACACGTATGCAGGGAATCTGCTATTAATCACATGCTAAGATTTTAATATTATGTAGAGTAATGCAGGCAATCATTATGGTGAAGGTTCTGGATTCATAAAAGCCTAACCCACAAATGGGTCTTTTAAATTTAATACATTTGAGCTCACTCTCACACTGCACCAGTTGAATTCCCTGATTCAACACACATACACACCCCCGCTCCCCATTACATACATATATTTCAATATCTATTGTGTGTTTCTTTTTCTGCTTGTGCTCCGCTTCTTTTCTTGCAACACATGACATCTCCCATTTACCAGACTATGACAGGAATGTTCTTGTTAGAGGGGCTGTTTGCAAGATCCCTGGACACGTACCTAGCACAGGAAACAGTCTGGCTCAAATGCTGGCAAAGCCATCCTTCACCTGAATCCTTCCAAATTTGTGTCCAAACATAACTAGAACCTATGTATCCGTACCCGGGCTAAGATTACTATGGACAATTATACCGTGGAAATGCATTATTCTGACAAAGCAATCAATCACGTTATTTCTCACAATTTCAGTTCACCCCTAAAATTTTCCTTACCTCCAAAGCCAGCTGGATATTATATTACCAAAGCTGTTGAAAGGGTGTAACACTAACCATGAAGCCAAAGGCCACTAAAACTATGCAATGCATAAATTTTTATTGTTTGCTCAGCATTGAAATCTCATTAGGGCTCATAACTCATCGGCACACTGCAAACATTTGCATCTGCTGATCATGAGAACTTAGATGGAATGTACACCTTTGGCTAATTTACTTGTTATGTTTTTAGACGAGACTGTGTATGTTGCTTTTTATTTTCCTTTTAAAAAGTCTTTACATGTTTGTGAGTTTAATGTCCACTTTTTAAACTAAATACATTAAAACTTTCATTTGCAGTTTCTCAAGGTTGTTCTGTTGCTGGCAGTGCTCATGATCATCATTTTACAAAAGCTTCATTTGACTTAGTATTCAGGATAATAATTGTTTGAAAACTGTGCCCCATAGAGCATTTTGCTTCATTCATCCTTTCTGCTTTATGCAGTCACATTTTAATTAGATTAAAATTTGTCCTCCAATTAGCTTTCATTAAAGTTTATAGATTACAGCAAAAATCTCCTCTGAGTAGTGCTTCAAAACTGTGCCTAAAGTTTAAAATGAAATAACTGTGCAAATGAAGTGATTATGAAGATTATTACTATGCAAAAAACATCAGTCGCTTCTTGGTTTACTTATACATTTAACTCTGTAATTTATTTTGCCGACTTCAATACCTCTGTGTTCTCCAGAGTAGTTATCATAATAATACCTTACAGTTACAGGATACCTTTCATTCCTAAGGATCCTTAGGGGCCTGATTCTGCAGTCCTTACGCACACCAGTAGTCCTGCTGAAGTCCCTGAAACTCTTGGAGCAAGTGCTACTCACTGCATGTGAACCAGGACCCAACTGCAGGTCAAATCCTACTTTCAGATACCCATGTA
>VZTV01057512.1:0-18177 GCA_013400875.1 Anhinga rufa
CATTCTGTGATTCTGTGACCTAAAATACATGTAAGACGACCCATGGAAATAAATGAAACTCAATGATTGTTTCTTTGATTCTTACATCCTGCGTGGGGTGCGGGCTCAGGGCCCTACGCTTTCATGGGAAAGCATCATAAGTGAAAGCATTGCAGGCCTATTCCTCTTCAGTATGGCATGATACATGTGGTATGAAGTCCATTTCCAAAATAATAGATTGTGTGTACAGAGTTATAGCTTTGTGTTGATATGCAGTGAGGAAAAGTAATTTAAACAAGACAAACTTGAAAGTGAAAGCTGAGACAAGAGACCAGTTCTGATACTGGCATAAATCTTGGGGCACATCAAGATGGAGAAAGGAAAACTTCTACCAAAGGTCAACCCATTGCAAAATTCAGTTCAAGATGAAAAAGGTTATTGACATTGCAATGATTAGGCAGGTCTTAAGAAGGTACCTAATAGATGGGTTTACTGTTCATGTAGCATTCAAATCCACAGTTGATAAAGTCCTCCTGCATACATGAGGAAGGAAATATCAGAAAACCTCATTGTGTTCTTCCACCTCCTGCAAAACATCTGAGCTGGCCCTTAACATGGCCGGAGGGACATGCAGCCTACCATGTCAGCCTGAGCTGGTTAACTTTAGAGCCCCATGCCTCCACTTCAGGAAATCACTTCAAGCTTATACATGACACTCACTGGCAGAATAGACAATGCTACCAAGTTTTAGGCGAGAGCTATCCCCAAACAGTCCTGGTGATACTGTCCAGTAAATGTTGCACCATGCATAATAATTTCAAGTGGCAACACTTGTCAAAGATGACAAAAAAATTACCAGGGCTCTCAACTCCCAACACCTAGCATTTGAAAGAAATATGATGAACTCTGGTGGTATGGCCTATTTATTGGCAGTGAGTACCAATGCAAGAAGCAGAATGCAAGAGTGCCATTTTGAGGATTAGACCTTAAAAAAAATTCAGTTACAGCATGTATCGAATAGTTTCTGACCTATAGCCCTAGATCAGCTGATGCACCTTTGAATATCATTTGGAGTGTAGAAGAGAGTTTGGGGCATAAGTTAATTATGTCACCTGCGAGCCTAGTCTGCAAGAAAGTAACGAAAGGAAAAGCTCTCCATGTGCAGGAAATGAGCTGGGAGAACCACAAGAGGGAGGAACTGTCTGCCAACACTACTGCCCCTCACACCAGTGACAGCATGAGGCAGATGTTCATTACTTTTGGTGTTAAACATGAAGAAAATCCTTAAGGCAGGACATAAAAAAATTTAAGCTCTACATTCAGTGGTGTGGTCAAAGTCTTCCTGACTTTACTTTCCAAATCAAGTCACTCAGAACTGCAAAGCTTGGAAAATGTTAATTTTCACTTGAATGACCTCAAAATACAGTAATTATTTGCTTCTCTTTTGGGACAGAAAGATGTTGGTTCATCATCATTTTCACTCTGATCAGCAGGTCTACCCCATGGTAATACTAATGTTTTGCTAAGTTTTTGTATAATTTATTTGGTTTCTTTTGCAGTACGTGTTTTGAAATGGTATGTGCACTTTGTGAGGGGTGTACTCATTGAGAGGGATACCTGTGCTAATTTCAGTAGTCCTTCATTTTTATTTTGAAAATAATTTGATCAATAGTCCTGACAAAGTTGGACTTTTGTCTCCAACTTCAAATAAATTAACTTGTAAATTCTGATAGATTTTCATATACTGGTTACCCTAAAGCCATTTCAAGGCTTACACTCCTAGATTTGGCACTTACTTTAACTTTTACTCCCATCACCAGTTACCTTAGAGCGTGAATGCAATATATCATCCTGGGGATGTTTTTCCTGTCGTAGACATCTGTAGTCTCTGGATAAAAGATCTAAAAAACCAAAAAGCACACAATTAAAGGAGAAGATATTACTTAGCAAAGAAGTAGCTAAAATGTGCTCTTTGCAGAACCATGCCTTAAACTTATAGAAGTTCAGCTGTTAGTTCTATGCAGTTATGAATCGAGTCTCTTATGTTATTTTAACTTTATCAGTAGTTTTCACAAGGAAGAGTTTAATAAAGCATAAGAGCTACTTAGTAAGAGGGGAAAAAAAGAAGATAAGCAGGCAGCATTTCAGCAAGATTTTTAGAAAAAGTCCTTTGGCATAAGCTCAGCCAGTAGGGCTTGTCCTCCTATGGACACCCAAAACGTGGGATGCAGTTACAGTTTGCAAAGCCTCATTGCAAACCAAGCCTACCAAGTATGATTTAAAAATGTAAAATTTTATTTGCCAGCACCCCTAACTGTGTGGATACAGCATTTACAGGGAAAGATATTCAGAGAGAGAAATATTAAGCAGTTTAGCCAAAAAGTCACATCGTAAGTTCCAATTCTTGTTCTACCACTAATTTGTTCCTGGCCTTGGTCCCAGTCACTAAACACTGTTTCTCCACAAAAATAAAATAAAAGACTTGGCTAACCATAAGAGTTGGCAGCATGCTTCCAGCCCAGGCCAGACACTCAGGGCTGTGCCATCCCATAGTTAATAGGACAAGACCAAGTAAGTCAGGAGCACAGTGCCCTCTTCATCATCTGCTCACAAGAGATTTGCGCTTCAGGAAATGGTCAGGAAAGCTTTTTGCCTGACCATTCTCTGCAACAGAAGCAAAACATTTCAGAGGAGGGATGGCAAGGTGGAAATCAGCCAGTCGAATGGAGGACTCAGGTTAGATAAAAAAAAAGAAAAAGAAAAAAGCCTGACCTGGGATAGGCAGGACCCTCCTCACCTCTACTGCGTTTCTGATGGCAGTCATAGGTACCCCTTTCTACTTATGGGTACCTGCAGCAAGTTTGCCTGCAGTGACTGGCCACTAGCCCCTGCAGTACTTCAGGCAGCCATCTGAACATCCCTGCTGTGCTGGATCCCCCAGCGCATGGGGTAGCACCAGGGCTGCTCCCACCCAGACACCCTGGGGCAGCTTCTGGGCAGCCTGGGCAAGGGAGTACTCGCCCCAGGATGTGTGCGGGTGCCAATCTGTCCAAACAACCAGAGTAGGTATTTCCACATAGCCCTTTCTTAAAGGATTTTCATCTGAAAAAAAGACTCACTGGTGCCCAGAAAAAGCAGCAGAGGGGGAAGATGACAAGCGAAGACCCAAAAGGAGGAAGATAAATGAGAGGTGACCCAAGAAAGCAGCTGGCAGAAGAGGAGCAGCAGCATAGCCACGCAGATGCACTGGAGCGTGCTAGGACAGCCTGGAAACAGGATAGAGGCAGAGAAACTGGGACATACATTAAGAGGAAGAGGCAGCAAGAGACATGATGAGAGGTAGTAACCTAAAGGAAGCAAATATTTAGGTTTTCTATTTTAAACCATATTCCTTTCAAGCACCCACAGAGACTGTACTAGCAATAAGATACAGCTAAAACACTGCTACCATCCTCCCCATTTGTCTTCCCATGAGAGAAGCACCCTGAGCATTTCCACCCACAGCACTCATCCACAGCAGCCTCAGCCCATGCATACTGGCAGCAGTAGCACATAACTGACACTGCTTTCAATGTTACCTTCTCTTCAGATTTGTTTCCTGAATTACCCTATTGCTGTAGACTTACTGTAAGCAACTGTTTGTACTCAAGCAGGTAAAAGGGGATCTCAGTGAGTCAGTGTCTTGAGCCAGTTTCTTTGCTAAAATTTGCTAAAATTTGAAGGCTTACCTTAGGCAGACCAATAGACTCCATTGCTCTTAACCACTGCACAGTGTTGTCAGTGTGCCGAAAATGAAGGCCAGATCTCTATTGGAAGGAAGATATGATAAAAGTCACAAAGCAAATTCTCTAATCATTGATCATCCTGTTGCTTCCCAATTTTATATCCTGAAGACAAGTTCAGGGAATTTTCCCTTGTTTGAACCTGGAGAACAAAGCATCACAGCTGCAGTCCTGCTAATGAAGCATCCTAACACATCAGCAGCCCCATCCTATCCAGCTCGTTCTTTTATGTAACATAAGCCAGATTTGTACCCATCTGGGTTGATTGTGACTGAAGTGGTCATTTTTACAGTCCTTCAGTAGTCTTTGGGAGTAAAGGCTGACTATCAAATACCAGGAGTCACTAACTCCAAAATACAGAAGTGATAACACTGTTCAGCACTACTGTGAAGGAGAACAGATAAGGAGCTCCTAGTCACACCTCAGATCTACCTGCATACCTGACCCACCTTTCAGCCTATGCAAGCAGCAGTTAAAAGAGCAAAGTGGGGAAGTATTTTAGGTTTTTTTAATAAGTTTTTAGAGTCAGGGTAAAGGGGAAAAAGAAGCCTGAACTCAAGTTTTGGAGATTTTCAGTGGAAACATTTAAATGTAACCAAGAGTCTTAATCATGGTTCTTTTAACTACATGGAACCTAGAAGAGCTTAATTCCTTGAGTCCCAAAAAACAGCCAATGTTTACACCTTAAAAATCTCCATTTCAATTTTTTTCTGCCCCCTCTATATGTTGAGATAATGCATTCCATAAGGGGACTAATGCATATGTATATATATATTTATATATTATTGAGGATCTTGGAGTTAATGAACAGCTCGCACAGGTGCCAAACTAAGCTTAATTACTGGTAGCTTGTTTTTTGCTTCTCAGTGTTAAATTTGGTAAGATAAACACGGATCTAATTAAGTGAATGTCCTCCCATATAAAATGAGGAAAATTCTGAATAGTTAAATTACTGAATTGCTTTTGACTCCTGTTCCTAATAAGAAATAATTGTATAAATGGTAAAGTTCATATTCTCCCTGGAGCCAGAAGTGTAATTTGTTCAGCTTTAAAAATATTAAGTGACACTAACATAATTTTTCTAAGGGTAGAACATTTCTAACCTATCATGCTGGCTTCTTAGTGCTGTGTCTTCCACCTAGTCCTGACAGCCTTATGAAAGAGATGCAGAAAGTTAATCAACTGCGCTTGGGTAACTTTAAGAGTTGGACGACACACACCACATTTTTTTTGTCTTGTCGGTGAGAGACCTGAAAAAGTTACTACCTTATAGCGCGCCTGCTCCACATCATAGATCTTTTTGTCTGACACCACATTAGGGGCAAAGAATTTCGCAAGCTTGGCAAGGTAAACACCATTTCTTAAGCCCTCCTCCAACTCTGTAGTCGGGGGTAGCTCTTCTTCCAAGCAGACCTCCATCCACCTACAAAGACATAATTTGAGAAACATTTGTGGTTTTAATAGAAGTAATATTTCACCCACAACCATCAAACTTTTAATATCACTACTACAACATAATCATAATTAGTAAGAGAAATGGGTGCAGGCTAAAGAGAAAATTCTCATTCATTCACATGGCAGATCAAAATGACTAGAGAATCATATCTGCACTGTGTGATCATGACCTATCAATAACCAAACAACATGCTTTGAAGTAGATATCCCCCAAGGGGTGTAATTTATTTTGTGTTTTCACACTGCTGTGTGAAAATCCTCAGATCTTTTGAACAGCACTAGACTTTTAAATAGACAGTAATTTAAACTGAAACCAGAAGAAAACAGAGTACTGTGTATTATTGATGTTTGCATTTAAAAAATTCTGTAGTAGCTATGCCAGGGCTGAACCCTAAGAGCATCAAGGCCAGCAATGTGCTGGGTGAGGCTGACTCCTGCAGCCAAGATGCTCTGCAACCCAAGCTCGCAGCAATGATTATCTTGGTACAGAGGACTCCTGCAGCTTATCCTTCTCCTGCATCACACGGCAGCTCTCCATGTTTACCCATGAAACATGGTGCCAGTGCTGGAGGAAAGAGTGAAGGTTTTTGTTGAAACAGCTCAAGCTACTTTACATGTCTGAGGTCTGCCTGGCAGTGAGCTGGATGAAACATTCCCATCACCCATCAGGTAGGACGGCTTTTCATCAAACAGTGACTAAATCCTTCAAGGTGGTAAACTAGTTATGTTTTTCAGACTTACATGTGATAGATATGGTGCTAGATAGAAAACAGTAATTGTTAAATACATAATCAGTTCAGAAGGCAAGTAACAGACATAAAACTGTATTATCCAGTATGTTTATACTGAGTAGACAAGAGAAACTGCTGCCAAAGCACTCCTGAAAAAGGTTAGCGTCCTAATCACTGGACCAGAAGTTCCTTACATTGGTGGTCTAAGAGTTTTGGCCCTGTGATATTATTCTTGTTTCTAGCAGCTAAGTCACATTACAAGAGATATAAATCTGGTTAGTTATTTCCCAAGATCTTTTTTTTTTTTTGCTTAGGCAATCTCTGCTGTTGTTAGAACAACATTAATACAATTGTAAATGGACAAGAACAAAGATGAAGACATTAGTTTGCTTTACTTACTGTCACTAAGGCAGTGTTGCTGTATGCTGCATGAGACAGCATTACAAATCTAACATCACCTCCACAGGGGTCACTTCAGAAATCAGAAAGCTGGGATCCAAGTTGAAAATGAGCCAGATTTTCCTCCACCATGGAGAAGAAAAAAGCTCACTACATCATTTTGTTTCACGTTAAAACTCAAGACAAATGACCTACTCCATTACACTTTTGGATTTGTTACAGGACATATGAAAGTTGTTTCACTGAAGCACAGACTACCCAAATAGCTCTTCAGGAAACCACCAGCCATAAATCTGGGACAATATCACACAAAACTGCATGAGGTGAGTGTCATTAGGAGAACTGTAGTTTGCAGTATAAAAGCTGCTTTGGTGTGGAGAATTGTATCCCTAAGAAGTTTCCCTGCTCCATCCTCTGTTGCATGTTTGCATGTTATGGATCCATGCCAAGGGTCACAAAAGTCATCCTTATTAATGACATTTTGTAGGCTAAATAGATATACACACTAAGGCAAAATGTCACAACATTTGTCTTTCCCAAAACAGAGGGCAAGGAAGAAGAAACAAAGAATGTATACTCCTAGCAAATGTGAGCTTCACCTGAGCCAGTTAGGACTTTCTATAGGATTTAATTCCTAAAATATATCTTCTAGAAAAAGAGTTGTACAGATAGCAGGAGAGGTTTGCTAAGCCACAGGAGGTATTCACCATGAGCTGAAGCTGACCCTGATGTCCAATGGACTATCTCCAGTGAGATGAACTGTATGCCCTTGGAGCAGTGTTTGGTGCCTTAAACTGGATCCTTTACACTTCTAATTCTTAGTTTCCTTATGAAAACTTTTTTCTTCCATCTTCAGTACAGGGCACCAAAAAAGTTCACATTGGAACTGTCTTTGAAGTTACACATGTGCCCCCCAGAATTGCTTTTCTCTCTTCTGGTACAAAAGTTTGCTACTTAGAGGCAACCTTCCCCTGGTCCAAAACCAGCTGGTGTGGGAGGGCCCCCTGAAAACCAGCCATGTGCTGCTATTTGCCCTTCCATCACAAGCAGCAATTCCTCAGGTTTTCCTTCACCATGCAACTGAGATTCACTAGCAGAAAGAGCTCTGTGTGTCACCATTGGCCCAGGTATTACATTTAACAGCCTTATACTTGAATGTTCATTAGCAAGGCATGGCTTAGTGCTAAGAAGGAAGGGCTAAGAGCAACCTGACATGACACTAGGAGAGAACAGTAGCTTTCAGAACAGGTCTAGGTTATAATTTATAACACTCCAAATTCTTCTTCTTGTGATGCAGTTTGTTATTCATAACCTACTGCTGGTTTTGGGAAGAAGAGGAAAGGATGCAGCTGGGTGGGTTGTATCTGATTTTATAAAAGCTTCCATATAAAACTGACTTATTCCCCAAGCTTTAAATGAGATGCTGATCCAAGGGGAAAACTACTCCTCAGCTTTTCAAAACTCCTGTTATTCAACAACAGAAAAACTGTTTTGGACTTGTTTCTGTCATGGTGAAGAGCCTTTAAGATTCATCTGGAACCATCCTATTCTGGACAGGGAGGCTACCCTGTCTAGAGGGTAAATGCAATATACTGGAGAAGAAACAGGAAACAGTATGAGGAAGCAAAGAAACCAGGAAAAAAAAGGGTAATGAAGAATACAGTTGTCAAACAAGTCCAGATAAACATACAAGCAAACAAGTCTCCTTTTAGAAGGAGAATGTTCATAAGTCAAGTGGAAAAAAAAGGAAAAAATAGAGAAAAGTAAATAGAACAGTCTTGAAAGTTGCAAATAGTTTCTTTACATTTATAGCTAAAAACTCTAAAGTGATATCTATTCTAGAAAAAACTCACAAGTCTACAAAAATACAGCTTTTGTGAATCAGTCTCCAAGACTGAGAACACAGCTACAGCTGTATTACATATAAGACAGGTTTTCCCAACATCTGGAAGTTGCAGAACTTAGCTACAAGATCTACTAAAAGGATATACTCAATTTTGCCCATGTTTAATCAAAGGAAGGAAAAACCTCAGGATTTGCATGAAATCCTGCAAATATACAAACAACCTTGTAAGTTTTAGTTATGCAAACAGCTGCTCATCTCTGTTACTTCGTCTCCTAGTATTTTGAGAAATCTGTAGCACTTTTCTCCCCAATGCTTGCAATTACAGTAGTTTTGTTCCTTTACACTGATTCAGTTAAAAGGGAATTGCGGGTTTAAACAGAGAGAAGCATTACTTTAAGGTTGTGAGGTTCTGCTTTTTAAGACAGAGTTTAGTGAGTTTATTAAAGTTATTGTATGACATGGTGCTGACAGCAAGAATGGACTGGACTGAAAAAAACAGAAATCCTTCTACTTCTGTTTCTTTAAGTGAAACAAAGAATATCCACCTGACATGGTATAGGATGTATGGGTACCTTTGGAGCAATTTATTTTTCTTCAGGGTTAAAAAAGCAGCATTGCCTTTGGCTCACCCACTGTTTTCCTGCCCACACAGTACTGCAGCATCAGCACCAGATTTAAGTCTGTTGCAGAAACGCTTCCCTACAAAAACTAGTTAATACCATAGCTATATGAGAGAAAGTACATATAACTCAATGTTAGAAAGTATGTTTTTCTTCAGTATCAAGCTTGTGGAATAAGACTGCTATAGTTATGAAATGTGCATGTGCATTTCTGCCACTTCTGCAATCCCATAACTAATACTGTGTTTTTAACAACCTTAACTTACTGACAGGTGTATGCTATAAAATACTGCCACAGTGGTGAACACAATGATTGACTCAGCCAATCATTACAGCTAAACCCAAACCATGTTCCATGCTGAAGGGACAAAAGGCAATCTCAGGAAGAAGACCAAAACATATAACGCCCCTGAAGTTCTGGGTAGCACCATCAAAAATCAGCAATCATTAGAACAGCCCTGCAGAGCTACCCATGCCAGTTTTAGTCTTATCGTTTGGGTTGAAACATATGTAAACAGATATTTTCCTGAATACTTGGGATCATACACCAGTATACATAAATACAGCCTGCTTTTATTTTCCTAATACTGCAGTACTTGCCAGCACAGAAACTGCTTTTTGATTTGCCTTAGACAAAAACACAAACCAAGACCTGATCAATGGAAATGAATCTCCAAAACTAATTCCAATACATAGTACTGGAAAGCCTACCAGGAGTGAATATTGAGGTACAGTTTCCTTTTGCTTTGCTCAATTCTGTTTTGACTCTTGGCAATCTCAGGCAGAGTGGTTCAGCAGTGAATTTCTGGCAAGATAACAATGATGACTTCTATGCCAGACCCACAAGCAGTAAACATCACACTGCTCACCAAGAGATTCCAGTTTCCACATCTGACCAAGCAAAACAGCATGGTCAGTATCATGAGCTCAGGCTTGCACTATAAAAGCAAAACCACCCCTGAATCTCAGTCAAGGGAACTGGAAGCATCAGTGTTGCACTGTGAACTTAACCAGTTATGAAGTTGTCATTGACAATCTATGTGATCAGCAAAGTACACTGCTGGCTAAGGGACTGGAAATGCTGGAGCCCATGTTCAGCAGAGAAGAGAGAATACATTGTATAACCCATGCAAAGCCCATCACATTTGGCACACACTGGATATTGCAGCAAGATTTATACTTGCACTGCCCTGCCCTTTCAGATTTATGCTGCAACATGTGGATCCAAGGGCACCAGGTTTTAATCTCCTGGGAAGCAGAACTTTGGAGAAGCAAAGAAGGGACTCCAGAGGCAAAACTCAGAACACTGGATACTGCTATGAAAAACGTACAGTGAAGTCAAGATAAAGATATGTTACCACCCACTTACTACCTCCCTGGCTCACAACCACAGCCTTTCAGTTTGGTTCAGCACATGCACACTGTGAGGAAGTGAAACAGACTGTTGACCTAGAGATTACAATACAGCCATATCATTCCAAATAAAGGGTGAAAAAATCTTGTTGCTAGAAAATAAGAGTAACAACAATCATCCCAAAGCAAAATGTTAGATTCTAACTTTAAATGTCTGAAGTGGTGGGATTATTTTTAGTCAAAACCTTTATTTGAAGATACTTAGAAACATACAATAGTCTAAAGCATGAGAACCATTTAGAGTTCCACATTATTATGTTTCTAGTTTCTGAATCTAAAGCTTTGTTAAGAAATCTCAGCTCTTTAGCCTTCATTTGCTTTTGTTTTTTAATGCAAAAAGATATTTTTTTTCCACCAACAGGCCCATAAATATTGCTTTAAAAAGGAGGGTAAGAGCAGCAGAAGCAAGCAAGGTGTATTGCTTGGCTGAGCAGGAGTGGTGGTGGTGGCATGATCTTTTTATAAGGAAGGAATGTGTTAACTTTGGAATTTGTTCTCATTAGACTGCATTCTTTAGCATGATACATCTAAACCAGAAACCTTAGAAAAAGGTTGTTTCACAAACAGACACATGCTATTTCCAGAGCAAAAGCCTGCAAAGCTTCCAGCCATTCCATGAAAATAGATACAGTCAATTTGAATACCTTAATGTCAAGAAGTATGAGTTGTATAAAAAACTGCATAAGCTTGGAGGCTCCACTTAGAGGCTGTGGAGAGCAGCGACAGAGCAGGCAGCCGAGAAAATGGCTTTTTTCAGAACTTTTTCTCACATTCTGGTGCATTCAACCCTGCATCTTCCTTACAGTTGGGAGACTTGGCTCAAGTTAGAGCTACAGCCCTCTGCTGCCAACTTAGTCCTGAAGCCAGACACCCTGGAAACATCATCTTCTAAATCTGAGGCTCTTGGTTCATACTCCAATGACAGTCTCTAGCGAATCTCAAGTTTTATCCATCCTATAAACATACTTTGTCTGAAAGAAGACAACATTTTGTGTTTGTGAGTCACTGGAGCAGTGTGGGGAAGGAAGGTGTGATACAGGTCATTCCAGTCACCACTTCTCTTATGTTGCATACAAGAAGTAACATGAAGATAGTGTTGTGGAGGACACTGACTCATTTGACTACAACAAGATCTCAGAACTTCAGCACGTAAAACGACTGTCAAATCCTTTAGCAAGACATTTTGGATTAGCTTGTAGTGCTGTAATTTTTTACCATTCTATAAGTCAATTCAAATTAGAAGTTGCAGATCTCTGGGTCTCTGGCTAGTGTTAGGTTTAGCAGCATCTCAACTCATTTTTGTGATTATGATTTCACCAGGGAGGATACTACTGACTTTCACTAAGAGCTACAATGAAAACTATGAAGCATTCATGTATAGATTCTTTGTGCAGAAGTATTAAAATAATGCAGATATCACTGCACATTACTGCATTTTGTTGAGTTGTGCACACCTGTGTGAAGTATGGTGCAACATTCATTTCCCTGAGCAAAGCCCTTCTGATGCACTTCATATGCAATTTAGATGAGTAGAAGCGATCAGCAATGATGACTTTTCTGCCCCATACAGCACACTAAACCAGCAATAAATCATTTTAGCAACGTTTTCCCACACCAGATTTCTGCTGCCATGACAACACTGCCATATTTACAAAATAACCTTAAAGGTGTTATAAAATTCTAGTTCACAAGATGGCAGCACAGATACTATTTGTTGTTGTAATCTGTTTTATTCCAACCATCTCTTATGTGGGTTAATCAGTGATTAGAGTCCAGAAGGCAAAGCGCTGCTCAGGGAACCTGTTCTGGAGCCCCGGAACAGCCCCATGGCCATCACAGGCTGCTGGGCACCAGGCAGCCGCCAAGTCCTCTTTACTCAGCACTTCTAATGTGGTGGTATTGGGGGAATAGTTAGAGGCTCTCCAGCAACACTGCTACAGGCAACAGCAGCACACATGCCTGTGTTTTGTGACAGGATCCCAACCTTTGCAATCAGAACAGGCTTTCTTTTGCTGTCTTCACTGTTTGCAGACACATTAAGATTCAGCACTGGGTATCAACCACAAACTCAACAACTGCTCTGCAAGATAATGCGCTGAGCAGGGGCCAATGCTAAGGAAGCCCAGGCTGATGGTCACAGGGATGCCTCATCTTATCCCCCTGCTCTTGGCCTGGCTCCAAGCTGCCAGCGGCTGGGGACAAATACTGAAGAAGCAGGAGAGAAAGCAGTACTGGGAAGGGAGCTTACCACACTGCTGGAGGCTGAACAGCCAGAGCAAGCATTTCTCCCTAAGAAACCTCATCTAATTCTTCTCAGCAGAAAGAACAGTACCCAACAGGTTACCTGAGCAAATGAGGTGGAAATATGAAGTCAGTATTCAAATGTCTCAGGGGGAAAAATTATCTGGGGAAGGTGTGGGCTGAAGTATTGCTTTTTATAGGAGGAATTGGTTTTTCATTTGGACAAAAAGGGGAAAAAGGATGAAACAGATCAGTCCTCTCCTGAAAACCTTGCAAACTCTGTAAAACTAAGTTAACACAATTCAGATTGAAGTGCATCAGCCAGCTGCAGTCTAGACCTGTTTTAACAGTCCTCTCACCAACAGGCAGCAGAGACCACAGTGGCAGAAATACAAGTCTTTCCTGTGTTAGCCTGGCAGTGGTGGCCTGGTGGTCTCTGGAAAGCATAATTTCAGACAGCTGACAGACTGAAACCACTAATGAAATTTCAGGTAGTATAGACACAAGTTCCATAGCAAGTCCGCATGCAAACATAAAGGTTTGCCCTCCAACCCTATAAATCAAATAATGTTTTTATCTGAAAAGGAGGGAAGCCAAATTTGGCATGTGAATTTATCTAAACTTAGTATTTCTCCAGTCTATATAGACACTGATTTGATAAACGGAAGAAGACATACCAATAAAAGCACCTTTATACAGTACAGCATTTGTTGGTGTGGAAATGTTGCAAACCACGTTATTCCCCCAAACACACAATGTTTGCCTTAGAAAACCACTGTGATTGCAGACTCCAAGACCATAGTTTAGACTTGCACATTATATAGTGTCTCATTACATACTACTGCTATTTGCTTTGCTCTTTTATGTCTTCTACAGCTGCAGTATGGTAATACAGTTACTATCCAAATCTGTAGAAAACAGAGCCGTAATCTCTACAAAGTGATCTATCCAACAGTGTCTTTGATGAAGCTGCTACTAAAACTAAAACAATCCTGTCCGTCAGGGAGCCTGCATCTTTTGTTCACCCTCTCCCAAACTCCAGTGCATCACCAGATGTACTGTTTCTAGCAGCTGTCAAGCTAGCCACTCATGGAAGGACAACTAAAGAAACATCAAAACACACATTCATTCTTACATTGAGATCTGGTATTTTATGTGTTTGCCCATTACTACTGTACAGTGCCTTCCATGCAAGTGTTAGTCCTCCACTGTCCAGAGAGATATTCTATTACCTTTCTTTGTAAATAAGATGACAGAAAGATTACCACCATGTCTATATTGACACACTTTTCTAGGGTAGAAAAGTGACCCAGGGAAGTACTTCCAGTGTAGATTCAGCTTAAAAGCTTGTATATTGTGCAGGTGTTAAAGCCAAGTTCATGATTCAAGACACAGCTCTACCTGCAAACCTGTGTATTTACTTGGTTGATGCAGCTGGGTCAGCAGAAACCCAAAGTTGGTGCAGCCTAAGAGTGTGTTGAGGCCATGCAGGAGACCTATGGCAGGATGCTGATCTGACTCCTTGACCAGTTCAAGTGCATTGGATCAGATTCAGGTATTTATATTTTACTGTCTGACAAAGGATACTTTTGCAAAAGCAACTAGCAGCAAGTATACAGGTACAGAAACTACAAAAAGGACCCAAGAAGTACAGCTACTAGACAGGCAGCTGGGCCTCTTAAAGAAAGATGCAGCACAGCAGCCAAGTAAGAATTAAAAGACACAGATGAGAGAACAAGATGTTAAAGTAGTGAAAAGACTGAAAGAACCAGCCTGTGAAAGCTTGAACTGTTGTTAAAAGTATTTAATGTTATGTAAACACTGCAAAACAGGAACAAGAGGGAGTTCACAAAGTTTAAACTTTGTCCCATGTCACAAAAAAAAAAAAACCAACAAAAAACCCACAAGACAGGAACAAAGTTAAAACCAAGGCATTTAGGTGAGAAACTCCATACATAGCACCTACAGTTACCTTTTTCTGTTTTCTTCTTCCCATGGTTACGCAAGCAATGCTCTCTTCCATCATTTTCACTTTCAGTGATTGGGAAGACAATACTCCCCTACCTACTCAGTAACAATCTATAAAATTGAGAAGTGTAGGCATAAAAATCAGGCCTGCAGTAGATGAGGAAAATGTAGGCCACAGTACAACATTTAATAATCCTCAAATAAATTAAAACCCAAGAAATTAATGGTATTGTTTTTTACTCATGAAGGTAAGCAGCCTTTCTATAACAGAAACAGCAAAAAACATTAACAGGTGCTCTGCAGCCTGAGATTTATCACCACAACATAAACTAAGAATTGTTGAACAATGCTGTGGATCCTCCAGGACCATATAATTAACCCAGTTTCAAAACTATGTAGTGTTGTCTACAGAGGGTTAAGGCAGCCAGTTAACATCAATTTACACTAAGGGTGATACCCAAAATTTCTATTCAATATGTAGATATGAGCTCTTGGTGAAGACCACATTGTCAGTGCACATTGAAATTTTCATTGAGGACATTGACTAAAAGCTGCATATAGTCACAGGCATCTCAAACATCTTTCTAGAGAGTATTGAAGAGAGAAATAAAACCGTTCCTTTAAGAAAACAGGTGTGAGAAACTAAGTGTTAGAGCAAGCTGATTTAGATGAAAAACTCTAAAATCTTCCCTTGGAACAGTTTATATTAATGCATTTTTGTAGCAATAGGACAAAGTGAAAACAGAGCTGTAGTCCAAAAGACTAGGCAAGGAAGAAAACAATGACTATGATCAGTATGGTAAAAATTTAACAACATAATTAATAGTATCTCATGCAACAAATACCCAGTGTCTGGTGACAGTGCTTCAGCTGAAGGGTTTTGAGACCACCATTCCCAACATCTGTGCCCACAAGACAATCTTGTCTCCAAGATCAAACAGTGAAATATCCCTATCAATCTGAGTAATCACTAAGTGATAAAAATCTACCAGCTATACACCAGTATGCAGGTTACTCAAGACAGCTTCAAGAAATACTTAATCAGCCAGTCACCACACAAGCTATTAGGCACTGGCAAAAGTGGGCTACTGGGACACGATTTGATTCAAAGGCAACAAACAGTTGAATGGTATATTAAGTCTGACTTATAGCACCTAGCACCAACGAAGAACCGCACCACCACATGACTTAAAGTACCAGTGCATAAAAATATTTTCTCCTATTGTGCCAAAAAAGAAATGTTTTTCAATAATTTGAATGGGCAAACCAGTTATCAGTAGCTACATCATTGAGTGACTCCCTCAAGCCAGCCCACATGCTCTGGCTATCTCACCCTGTAACACAACTACTTGTCCACAGCTGACCCAGGTTCTGCTGTCCTATAACAGCATTCCCATTGCAGCTGCCACTCAGGGCAAGCCATGAATGCCTCTGAGTAGTCAGTGTTATCACATCAACCACCAGCAGAAAAGCAAAAAGGCAGGCAACTCCTTGCCAGTGGTCCCCCAAACCAACAGTGTTGCACACAGCAGCTGCACAACCTCAGCCAGAATGCTATAGCCATTACTGGTCGCCCTGTTTGAACATGAGATGCCATATGCATGAAAAGTCTTAAGCCCACTTCGGTATGTTTAAGAGTATTTATGGGAAACCCTCAGTGGCTTATGTCAAGTGAAAAAGTGCTCCTTTGTTTCCTTGTTCATGCATGAAGAAGAAATAAAAATGGAAGAAATTTAAAATCAGAAGGAAAAATTTGACAAGTTTTAGAGACTATTTCAAAGTAGTTATGGAGCTTATGTACTACAAAAACTTTCCAGATAGCTTTCACCTTGCTCTAACCCTGTAGCAAACCTTTAGGTGCACAAACACTAAATAGTTTCAACTTCTCTGTAGAGAGAAATTAATGAGCAATGGAAACAACACTGGTGCAAACTGCTTCAAACAACACAATGCTCTATTTGGAAATACTCTTGTACCATGTCCCCCAAGATCTCCAAGTGCTTTCAAGCACAGGAATTAACGTAAAAACCTCCATATTAGAAAGTGGAAGTATCAGTCATTTTTATTTTAAAATCACCAAAGTGAAACACAGAACAGGAACCCAGGCATCCTGATCAGCCCTCTTTCATTAGGAAACTAATTTTTAGGCCAGTAAAGCTCACTTTACAATTGCCACAAAGAGATTACTTCATCTTAAAAAGGCATAAGGGCCTAACATGCAATTTCACATTACAAAGATAACACATTACTATTATACTTAGACTCCTCCAAAGATACTTAGTACAACTGTGTTTACTGAAGTGGAAGTTAGACAAATATTAGAATACTTTACGGGAGCACTCTCTTGATTTTCTTCATAAACAGCAGTTAACTCAGGGTCTCTGGACCTCAGTCAGCCAACAATTTAACACAGCAAAAAAATCCCCTATACCCATGAATCTGAACCAAAAAGATATTTTAAGTCAATTTACCTCACTGCCAAGCCTATTAATGACCCAGATTCTTCAATCAAGTTAATCAGCAAACCATCACAGCTTGTTAACTCTCAGCTCTACATCGAGACCTAAGTGACTTAGGTTGCTATTTTGACCGGTGAATTTGTTCCTCCTTTTTATCTTCCCATTTCTCCGCACTTTATCCCAAGTGAGTACAGAGCCTGCACAGTGCTGGTCAGAGGCTGGAAAGATGCTGCTACAGTTACAGCCAGAAGTCACACAACCCTAAAACTGGATTGCCACTTTTCCCATCATTTGTAGGGCATATTTTTGTATGGTTTTAGGAGGGCTTGCATATTTTGGACTACTGGTAGTTGCAGCCTGCAGAGCCTGACCATCATGGGTAGTACGAGACTTCCTGTAAAAGAGAGTCACAAAGATGCTACTAGCTTTCATGGCAATCTCTCCTGCAGCATGCTGAAAGTTAGCCAAGAATATAAAAAAACCCAAACAACTAATCAACCACCTTGCAGGGTGGCAGGCAAGGTGGCAATGAAGAGTGGAAGCACGAGTCATCCACCAGCGCTGGGGAAGTAACTGCCACAGGGGAGAGGAAGAGGAGTGCAACCGTCACCATGCCGCATGGTTCCTGTCAACAAGAGAAATGGGCAGGAAGAGACGACCACAGCAGCAGATAGATAAGGGGAACCAGCAGGATGGACGCCAGGATAACAATATTTACAGTGGGAAGAGCTTGGTAGACAATGTTGACAGAGATCTGAAAGGGGGTGTGGAGGGGTGGTGTTCATTAGCCCAGGTCAAGAACAAGATGCAGCAATACCCCAGCAAAAGGAAGATTTGCCCAACTGTAAGGAATGCACAAGATCGATACAGTCAGATCAACTCATCTGGTATTGTCAGAGGTCAGGACATGAGCACTGGAAGAGGTGCTTGACCAAGGGAGGGGAGTTGCCTGTGGTCTCAGTAGATTTTGCTGAAATACTGAATCTAAAATTGCTCAATAAATTCTTGAAAAAAATAGGGAAGAGCCTGAAAGAGGGTGTTGGAGTATGTGCAGAATTACATTAACAGATGTAACTTGAAACTAAGGAATACACAGTTTAACTCTGACACAGAGTGCCTTCGTCTTTAGATGTTTGCCTTCCTCTCAGATTTAAAAAGTATGTCTTGCAGAACTTCTGCATACTTCCTTTGATACCCAGCCAAATCCTTAAACAGCATATTTTACTTCAGCTTTCCATGTGAAGATGCAACATAATCAAAATGTCTCCATACTCTTCTCTTCCT